>JAMKCH010031717.1:0-16030 GCA_023653785.1 Ophioderma brevispina | reverse complement strand
ATGAGGACTTAAAATCGATTGCTCCTCTACAATTTCAGACTAAATTCATAAACAAAATTGCAGACACCAATTCATGAACACTTGCACCCAAAATCGCAATTTGTATGACAGCAATCAACTGACTCAACTGGATATATAGATTTGGGTTTTGCACAATATGACCAGTAAGTTACCTACAAACTTGAGGTTTGTGTAATATCAATATAGGCAGCACTTAATGTTGTTTATCATTGGCTATTTTGTACAATTTATTGATTTTGTTCTGGTGGCAAAGCAATTAACTTTGGTGGGCAAAGTGTCGAATTAGTCTGAATTAAGCTTAATTCCCCATTATACAAGCCTGTCCAGATTCAACCTTTGCCTAATTCAACCTTTCAGTTACCATTGTCCTTTGTTACGGGCGGCCATGTTGAAACGAATTGCCCACTGAAAGCTGGGATATTTCACACTGCAGTCGGGACCAAGCGCTCAATCGGGCGATCGCCCGATTGAGCACTACTGCGAATTGGGCGACTTCACCAAAAATCATACTCCACCATTTTTGTTAAACTTCGAATTATATACATCACCTTTAATCCGTAATGATTGTAAAAATCCACGGTTCAAAGTGCATAAATCGACCTCAAAAGCTGCTGTATTATACTTTCCAGTAGCATTTTGTATTTATGGTGCATCGCCATAGTTTGCTGTACGGCACAGGTGCAGAGCCTGCTCAGAGCTTTTCAGCCTTACTGCTCATGTGCAAAAGCAACCGCTTCAACATTTGTCAGTATTAATACGCCCGCGGTGTGAACTTCGTCTGTCATTCTTATGGAAAAGTTATTGGTTTTTAAACCTTTGTATCTGATGATGAGGTTAAAGTTGGACAAGAGGGTGCATCAGATGCCCCTATGTCAATCAGTTTTCTTGATGACCTAGTATTAAGTGACACTGTCAAAATAATAACCACCACCAAATTCAAATTCATTCGGATGTAAGCAAGGGGGGCCACCGTGAGCTTAAAGTTTGGGACACCAAGCAAGGCTGCAAATCGTCACACAGTGTAATGGTCAAAATAATTTTGTGTGTACTACGAAACTAGCCAATCAACAAGTTTTAGAACAGACACGCCCCCACTGAAGTGCAATGTACTTCTATTTCAAGCATGATAGAAGCCTATTTGGAATGGAAACCAAATTTATGAAAACGTGTTGACTTTATGAAACCACTTTGATTTTTTGCATGTTGAATAGGTGTTACTACATAGTAGTACTAGTCACATATGCCGACCCTCTCCTGATTAGGCCGAATTCCTAGGCAAAACTCATACTGTTTGTGAAATTAATACAGCAGTTTGATTTTACACTGTGGGTGTTCCCAGTAATAAGCCATGGGTAGTGTATTTGCTCTTCTATTGTTAGTGAAAAAGCTATGAATAGGCCCTGTTTAAACAGCGTGACGCATTATTGATTTTGTAGGACCCGGTCACTTCATTAAGGTCAAGAACAAAGAAGGTTCTATATAGATAGAGAGGCAAAACGTTACGTACTCTTTAGAAATTCACCGTCTCGATGTTTTGCCGACGACAAAGAAAACCTAGATACCAACAATAGGAAAAGCATGGTGCCTCCGCTTCTCCACATACCGTAGGTGCCGCTTTGCATATTACACTAATCGGTAGTGATACAAATTAATGTATGTGTTAGAGGTGGCCAGGTGAATAATAGTGTACCTGGATCATTGTGCTTCGATACTCTTTTGTTCTATAATGCAAGCGATCTTCAGGTGAAAAGATGTATTCATTGAGGCGGTTAGTTAAATCAAGACGACTGATGTGTCCTTTCATTCGGTGTGTGGCCAAAATTTAACCACCATAGCACCCAACATCCCAACAAACAGGATATTTTGGGCCGGATTGTGGTATCGAAGTGACATTTGTGTGTATACCAGCCACCCAAACTTATAATCATCCGTGCAATATTCAAAATGTCAGCGCCCAGCACGACGACTGTTTTGAATGCGTTTTCACCCCCTTGGTCAATATGTGAATTGACCTATGCTGTCTTTATTCATATGTCATTGCTTTTTAAAAAGAATAACATTTATAATTTTATAGCTTATAATATTCTGCTTGTGAAAAAATGTTATGGCCTTCAAAATAAATATTTAAGTACTAGTATTACAATTCTAAGTAAATTTTGATAGGTTTTATGTTTATTTTTGAGAAAGCATAAGTCGAGGTGTGCTTACACAGGCAATTATTTTGATTGATAGTACCTGCAAGTTACACTGTGCGTCAAGTTTTCGAGAATCAAATTTACTTGAAATGACACCACTCAATACACGATTCAATGGGGGAAAATTGATTCTCCTAGATGGGTGCTACAAGAATCCAATCCCTGCGAGAATCGATTCGGTGTTTCTCGTCGAATTTGCATCCCTGCAAAGTCATAGGATGTTTTGTTGTTTTTTGACAAAACCCAAAAGATGTGATTCCGTCATGTGTGATTTTGTCATAATTCTCCATCCGAGATTTACTTTAAGGTTAGGCAAACAATTTTCGCCAGAAGTACCAATCAAACTCACTCAAAAAATAAAAAAAATAAAAATATTTTTTTATAATTATTTCCAGTGAGTCAAGGCAATCCTGAATACCCAAGCATGACCAATATACAGAGCTTTGTAAGTTAGTTTGAAGGACAGTGTATGGTTGTAATTTTCAGCCTATAAACCATTGCCATTACTACTATTCAATATTTGTTAAAATTTTTGATTTTTTATAACAAAAATTTTTGATTGTCATCTGTGATTTAGTAGATAACTCTTTGTACGTGATATTGATTATGTTAACTAGCTATGAAGGCCTTAGACTTAAAACATCAATATGTCCTTAAAACCTCAGTATAAATAGCTACAAGCTTTCTGGGTCATGTTGTGGTTAATTCTGTGTATTGCCTTGCCTCCACTGAATTAATTTACTAAATGTATTTTTTCTGGCATTGATGATGAACCTGTGTTTTGTATTTGTTGGAAAATTGTTTACCTAGCCTCCATAATAAACTCTCTTCGAGGATTTCTGGCCAAACACCGATATCGGTCCTCATGTTTTTTGTGTTTTGTCAAAAAACAACAAACCTCCTATTGACTTTGTGTACAAACTTTCAGCTCCAGTGCCCCCCTTGCCTACATCCGAATGAATTTTAATTGGTGGAGTGATTATTGACAAGTGGCACATTTAAGCCTAGTTCAGAAAATTGATTGACTAGGGGCATCGATGCACCCTATTGGAACAAGTCATATGCAAAATCGACTCAATCTACTCATTTCTGGCTTTATTTCAAGATGGTGACGGGGGCAGGGGTAAAATTTCGTATCCATAGTCGGAACCGACTTGATTCTCAAAAATGTATTTTGCGGGAATCATCTCATCGCCACTGTGTTAAATTCTAAAGTTGCGAGAATCAAAATTGAGTTCCCGCAAATCATAAAGAGAATCTTTGCGAAGATCGATTCTCGCCCGAAATTAAGCCTGTGGGCCATTGACCCTGAAGTCGATGAAACAGGATGATTTTCTGGAAATGGTGTGTATATCAAAATTTGATTTCTTCGCTAAAAAATCCCAACTTTTACCTCAGAGCAGACCAAAAGTGCCCGATGAAATTTTTTTTGACCCCCGTTGAGATTTTAGATATTTGTATCCAAAGTTATTGGCCAAAAAGTAATTTTGTGAAGAATCATTTGAATTGTTGATCTCACTGAATTTATCTGGTAGCATTTCTATTACCGTACATGGTAGAAAATAACAAATATGTGCCTGTTTAATTCAACAGAGTATTACATTTAATCAAAACATTCTAGACCATTAAAAGTATACATTTTTGGAAAGCTTATATAAATGTGCCAAAAAGCTAAGTACAACCTGTTATACCGGGTGGGTCAGAATATACAGGGTGAAACAACAAAAAAGTAGACATTTTCTTGTGCATGGTAGACTGTGTGGTTTCCTTTTTGAATGATATGTAGATCAAAATCAATATGGATTCAGAAGGGAGTACTAGGCCCTTCAAAGCAAGGAAAGAAGAGTTCACAATACCTTGTGTTAAATAACAGGGTGGTCAAAATTATGCTTATTTTAAGTGTAAAATACATGTAAAAAGATTTCATACTACTTTCAGAGTAAATCTTTGCCCTGGTTCATTGGTAATGGAAGCAGTTGCTTTGTAACATATAACCCATACTTTGTGTACTTTTGATTATACGGGTGATCAGAAGAAAATTACCTGTAAGAGCAAAAAACTTCTGGTGCTCAAGTATCTTAATGCTATGGAAGTGAACCAATAAAAATATTAGAAAAAACGTGTAGCCAGAAAGTATATAGTGTAAGCCTATTATACACCAGCAGTCCTTGATAAAAATTCATATAGGGTGATAAAAAGGAAGGATTCTTCTGTATAAGCGGCAATTCCACGAAGAGAGAAAAATCCAAATTTTGAAAGTGAGTATTTGATAACAAATAGGTACCAAAATTAAGCTGAACGTCTAAAGTTTCCTTGATTATGACTTATTTTTCAATTTTGGACACCCGTAAACCATGTAAAAACTAAAATCTCTACTACACATGATTTTTTTGGTAAAAATTCAAACATGGCACATATAAGCCAGGAATCAATCAAAACTTATTGTAATTGATGTTACAAATTATCATAAGAGTAAATTTGGACCATTTCCAAGCAACACGAACAGTTGTTTTTAGGTTTACGGCAATTTGGTCCGCATCAGCGGCATCAATTTGGACACCAGTAAAAAAATGTTCACAACTGTTAACCAAAAAAGTGAATATTTTTAGGAATACTTTTAAAAATACATCGGGTCCTCAACCGCTTGTGTCGCCTGCCGTCGCCGGCGTTAGTGAATGATAGCCTAACTGACCTTTGACCTTGATATGTGGACCTTTGACCTCATCAACAAATGAGGGATCCCATGTTGCAAACCTATGATTTTGCAAGTTTGGCCAATTGAACTTCAACCTTTTCAATGAGATCAATTTTACATTTTCATTCAGCCTAGTTTACAACTTGACCTCACTGACCTTTGACCTTGGTATGCACCTTGACCTCAGCAAACAAATTAGGGACCCATGTTGCACACCTATGTTCAGGTTTTGGTATTCCATTTGAATTTCAACTTTTCCACTGAGGTCAATTTTTACATTTTCAGCCTATTTTACAACTTGGACCTACACATGACCTTTGACCTTGGGCATGTGACCTTTGACCTCAATCAAAAGTGGGGGATGCCATGTTTGCACCTGTGACCCAAGTTTGGTTTAAATAAAATTAAAAATCCATCAAAGTATAAGGTTATTCAGACAAATGTTAACCTTTTTCATCACAACAGACATCAACAACAACACATACAACAACAACAGTGGACAATTGATCCTCATGTGTCTTCCTCCTTAGGTCAGGCGACACAAAATACTAATGCAGTGTACGTATTACTTTTTCTGAAACAAGTGTTCATATGTCTACCAACAGCAGTGTTTGTTTGAATTTATAAAAAAAGAAAAATTAATATCAAAATTAAATTTGTCACACTGTTACTATTTGGTAACAGTGTGATGGTAACAGTGTGACATCCCATTGAAATACCCAGGGCTTCTAGGTCTGAAAATCCCTTCAATGTTTTTGAGTTTTTAACCAGTTCCTTATAAACATTAACAAGGCGAACTTGTAAATTTACCGCGATCGTAAAATATGTCCCCGCCGAATGTCGCGATCACTAACATGCGATAAACGCCACTACAACACCCCACCCCCCCCCCCTCCCCAAAACCAGCAACACCCCCTCTCTCCCCAACCCCTCAAACCAAAACCCCACCCCCTCCCCACACCTCACCCTCACACCCCCTGCAACACCCACCCCGCTCCCACGCCGCACAACTCCCACACCCCACAACTCCCCAACACCCTACCCCATCCCCAACACTCTGCAACACCCCGCAACACGCACCCCAACACCCGCAATACCTAGCCCCTCCCCAACACCCCACCCCCCTCCCTCATGTGCATAGTAGTCTTCATGTAGCGAAGGACTTTTGCCTATCCCAATGTACCGTTTCAGAATACGCAATTACGCATATTTAATTAGCTCATTTGCAATGCCCTAAGTCCGCTGGCGTATAATCACATACTTTCAATTGGCATAAAGATGTGCCCCATGATACGCTTTCATGCAGCGCAGGAAGTGTGAGTATCCAATGTAAAGTGCAAAAATATAGCATTACGCTGATTTTTTCATATTAATTAGGCTCATTTGTTTCATACTCATTCGACCAAAACACGCCCCAACTGTAATCATGTCGAAAACTCATCACTTCAAGCCGCTTCTTCCACCCAGTTTCATCATTATAATGCCTTTACGACTGAACTCCAGAAAACTTGTAAACAGGCCTTGCAGAACATTTTCATTAATTAGGGCAAATTATCTTAATTAAGCATATTTTACGCCCAAATCTATCATGTCAAGAACTCACCCACCCGCTTCTTTCCATTCCACCAAGTTACATCATTGTCGCCCTTGCGGAACCCATATAAAATCGTACACCACATGGTTAACATTTTATCACAGACTGACGAAACGGCGGACGAACGGACGGACGGACGGACAAACGGACGACGACTCTGCCTCATTTTAGAGTCCCCCCGTTCCGAACTCGTTCGGCGGGGACAAAAAAGTGCACCTGTGCCAGAAAGCTGATGGCTGAGTGTTAACTTAAATGTCATCGATAGCCTTGTTTATGCAAATCATTTATAAATCCTCAATGCCATTGATAATGACCCACAACACCATATAATCACAGTGAGCACATCATTCCTTCTACTGGCTGCAGCAAAGGTGTGCACCACACACTGTTGCCAGTTGGCATTCATGTACAACAGAGAACACTAAGTACTTTCCAGAACTCATCTAAAATGCTAATTAACTAAATGAAACCCTTGGGTACCTGATGTTAAGTTATGTAACACCAGACTTTTACCTTTACAATGTAACTTACATGTACATAGTAGACTAACTATATATAAACTTTGTTGGTTTTTTTCAATTTTTTATGCATTTGTTGTACATTTGTGTCATTAAAAAAAAGTGCATGTAAATTAGCATAAAACTTGTCCTACAAGTGCCAAGCTCAACTCTCTATCTTACAATGTATATGTGTACGAGCTTGTTCCTATGCCCTAGAGAAAATTGAAGAGTACTCACGTGGAGAACTCCATTTTCATAATAATAAAAATCATTCTCCAACTTGTCTGTGACTTATTATGGATCCATATTTCCAGGAGTTACCAATTTAAGTCTACAATTGATGTATCCAAAGGTTTTAATTTAGTCCCGACAAGTTTATGATAATATCTACTTATAGACATGTACTGCAGTCACCCAATTCCATTTAATTTATTAAATAATATGAGCTGGCAGGTATGAAATAGCAAAACTTCAATTAGAAAGTGGAATGTAATTGTGGATATTTTTTATGTTTGCCAATATTTGCCAAACTGTCCTGAAAGGACTTTGGTGCAAGTCTAATTAACTTTACTACTTAATATTTCAATGTCACACTGTTACCGGAAGGAAATTTTAAAGATCACATAATTTTTGTTTTTCATGACGTTTTACAAAAAAAGATGAATTTGCAATTTGGAATTGATAACATAGACCCCTTCACCATGCTTACTATTAATACCAAATACATACGATACCTAATCAGAATTCCTGCCACATCAAAAACCGGGAATGCATTTAAAAAAAATAATTTTAATTAATTGAGATCCCATGTAATGATAGAAACAATTAGAAGGGGTTTTTTCTTCTATGTTTTAAGGAGCACCAACTAAACCTCATGGACTACACCATTATAGTATCGAATATTATTGGCTATGAAAAATTGGAATTTTAAATTGCCATATTTGTGGTAAAACCTTTTGTCACACTGTTACCGTCACAATGTTTCCCGTCACACTGTACCGGACAGAATGCCTATGAACGCCATATGTTTAACTAATCCGCGAAACCATTTTGAATTGAAAGAATATCCCTAGGAAACCTAAAACTATACCCAAAATCATGCAAACAAGACAAGTCCTTAAAAAAGGACAATCTTCTTCTGTATTTTAGTGCACATTTTGAAATTAAACAACAATTGAGTTTTGTAACACGTATATTGTAATGATACTATGCAAGGCATCAATCTTAATGATCAACCTTTATTGTGAAACAAAAAGACATTCAGTTTCAGTTAACTTTTTCTTGATACTTGGTATTATTTGACGTAGAAATCGCTTGCAATGACCCACAAGCTTCCGTTTACCATTACTCCCTTTAAAGGAAACTTAGTATCTAGGGCAAAGGCCAAATCACTAATGTGTAGTAATACCTGTCCTGTCATACATTGCTGTACAAAAGTTGGGCCTGTTTACCAACATGAAATATTGTCTGCTTAATGAATAGTTCCAAGCTATCAGTGTTAAAAATATACATACAATGTAGTCTGTACAACATTTGTAGAATATATAACATTGAAGTATTAATTTGGATATAAAATTGGCTATAGCAGTCATCTACACTTTAATTTGTCAAGCAAAAGTTGCATTTTGACCAACAATCAGAAAACTGTACATAGCTACCTTCGGTTAGGACTAGTTTCATTTAGTGCAAGCAGGGCATGTCACTATACATAGTGGTGCAAAGTAGGTATGTATCACTGACATGGCCATGTATGGAAATAGGAGACTCTTGAACTCAGGTCAGTCAGTATCATGTAAACAGCTGAGAAGTGTATACAATGGATGGGCTGTATACACAACAAAAGAATGAGTAACACTGCATGAGGGTTTGGTCAATTCAGGATTAATCTCTGCTGGCAGAAGAAACAACAAAAAGATTGTAGCATTTGACAATTCACAGCGTTTTTTTTATGTATTACCGTAGAAATATAGGGACTTTGGCGTCACACTGTTACGGAACCTATTATTGATTAAGCAATAAAAGAACGAAAATGTTGTTTGTAAATATCGAAAACACACTGCAACCGTTTGTTGTTGTAATAGTATCAGAGTAACCTTTTGTTTGAAGTTTTTAAATTTAAAATTCATCTGAAAGATGATTGAATTTGATATGTAATTGTGGCAACACTGTAATGTGGAATTGCCAATTCTCACATTTAAACAGGGTCTGAAATATCCTACAGAACAAAATTCTGAATATTACACTGATGTATAAAGATATTGTCCACAGGCATTTTCTTAAACACATATTCACACCTCTAAAATTTGTATACGGTACAAATAAAGCTTGATTGTGACTGATAGCCATGCTGACAATGAATTTAAATACACAAAAAATTTTTTATTATTTTTATTATTTTGTATAACAAAAAAATTTGAAACCAACCCAGTTATATGTTATCTAATCATATCAAATATTCTTGTGGTTTTAAAACATGACCAGTGCCAAATAAACCAGTCTAAATGGTGTATAACCAAGCTTAAGGAATTTTAAAGATGTGTGACACACTAGATTTAGTAAATTATGTCACAAAACTATTTTTTCACCCTGATAAATTTTACTCCCACCCTCTATAAATGCAGGTGTTTCTTTTCAGAAGTTGCATCTTTAGGTATTAAACAATGCTTATGAAAAAGAATTATTTCCTTACGCAAAGACTTTTCAGCGTACAAAAGGTCAGAAATTTAGATGTTATTTCAGTTTTGTTATGTGTTAGTTATGGGTGCTACTCCACCGATGCTCCTCCACCGACTCCCCCCTGACATACTTGGACAATTTTAAAGTCCTTCGCTATTATTCCACTCCAAATGAAACGGGACTTGTTGCATTTTAAAGAAAGAAACAAAAGTTAGCTACAAAATACACCAATTTTGTTGTATACATTCAGGTACTTCTGAAATATTTTTACTTGAAAATAAAATTTGTGGTAAAATAGTAATCTCCACCATATTGACAGACCAACTTATGAAATGCCGGGGGAGACCATCTACAATAGGCAAACCTCGCCGTTATTGGCGACTGGAAAATCGCCCAATTGGAGCGGACAAGTCAGATTCGGCGCCATTCACCCGAATTGCGCGCCTTGTACCGATGGTCAACGATGAAATTGCGGCAAAATCTCAAGCTGTGCTTGGTACTGATTCAAAAGCACATCTAATTTGCTGAGAATTATACGCGAAAGGTTATTAATTCTACAATTCACACAAAAAAATATGTTTCTTCATTTGATTAATGACATGACGGAAGTGTATAGTACAGATTACAGTTACAAAAAATACACCACCAACTGTTACGAGGTTCGCAAAGAAATACGGAAAAAAGCAGCGGGAAGTCGCTGATTTCCTGTTTCAGAGCTTTTCGGCTAGGTACAGATGCGAATTACACGTTTTATTTTTTTGGACGCTTTTTTAAGAATACACACATTTTTTTACGTTTTTAGTTTCAACCTCTCCAAAGGAGGACTTTGGTGATTTTTGGGATGATTTAGTATTCTGTAGGGCTGTCAGTATTACACCGTTTAAACGGTTAACCAGTAGGAAGCCGTTTTAAGTGTAGAGATTGTAGAAGACGTAAACGTGTAAACGGGGGACCCTTTGACCTCTCTTTTAGTCGGACATTTTCATATAGGGACTATTGGAATTAACAAAATCCAACAAAAATTTCTTTTACAGAAAATAGGATGAAATGCACAAAATTTTTATTTGACCACGTTGTCTACAGAAAGCTGAGACCCCCAAAACACTATCGGTTATAATCCGACATAATTCTCCCAAGACAACACTAAACAATGATACCTTGATTATAGTTGTCATGCATGCACACACTGCTCGAGTGTTGACTATTGCCGAGGACTGCGAGTTGCAAGAGTTGCGTCATCAATGGCCGCCACATAATTTTTACTTGTGCATAACCTGATAAAAGGTTGTATTTTACGAAGCCTTTGTCGGCCATTTAAACACTATAGATCGAAAATGGTTTGAATCGAATTTCGGGTAAAGAATACCTGTTATGTTCAACATGATTTTTATCTCAATCCTAGTGCATGTCGAAAATATTCAGCCGTCATAATATTAGCCGACTTCGGTTACTGCAGCAGAGCCAGAGAAGGTAGCCCGTGGTGCTTGACCTGGGGCAAGATGTACCCTGGAAAGAAATGAGTACGAGGCGATGGGGGTGGTTGTTTGCAAATTTAAATTTTCAGTACAAAATTAATCAGAATATTTACGCTGTTTGGAAAACTTTTTCTGTTATAATGTTATACAATTCTACATATCAATACTTTACAAATGGGAACGTATTAAATACATGGCCACGAAACGACAAGAAACAAAACAAATTAATTAGCAAATAAGACATTGTCAAACAATTTTGCGTGGGTAAACAGATGCAGGATGGTGGCCCAATTCTGAAAACATTAGAAGAGGTGACACCGCAGACGTATGGATTTTTTTCGCTTTTTTAAGTGTTGGTGGTAGAATTTGATGAGAATGAAAATCCTGAAATTTTGAGAGTCGGTATTAGTCCATTCGTTTTTACGCTAGATAGAGCATGGAATTTAAGGGGGGTCCACCTTAACCAAGTGTGCCCAATGTGAAGGGACTTGGTTGAGAGGGTCACAGATTTGTAATGGAGCCCTCCACAACTTTGAAAAATTATACCTAAGGGTGATTGATGAGTAGGTGTTTGTTAGAATTCAAATATGGGCACAGGAAAGTTCTAGCATTGTTTAACTTTGAGCGTTAATGAGCTAAACTACGCGGCCTTTGTTCAATCGGGGCCAAGTCTGGGGGGTCATAACTCCAAAAGTAAGAAACTTTTTATTGTCCATCTTTGGTCAATCAGAGTTACATAGTACAATTAACCCATAACAATTATGAACACATAGAAAAGTAATAAGTGTGGTACAGCCCCCTTTTGATTTGAAAAATGGTAATTTAATGTACTTTTTCACACATTTCACCCCCTGAAAACCAATGTTGGCATTCGACCCCACCTCTACTTCAGATTGTGAAGATATATAATCTATATTACATAAAAAAACCAACTTTGTTGGGTTGTTGTGTGTGGTTTGTTTGTTGTTTGATGTTGTTTGTTTGTTTGTCGGCATGGTTTACGCGTCCTTTAACATAAGGGTATGAATTTTGGTCTTTAAGTGGTAGAGCTCGGACGTACGAGGTTTGTGTTCATATTTTCGACCGGGGTCATTGGGGGTCAAAGGTTCTTCTCAGGGGTCACTATTGGGTAACTTGAGCGGGCTTTTGACATATGGATATGAGTTGGTGTGGTGGGGAGTTTAGTTTCGCCGTACGAGTCTTGTGGTTTACATGGTCAAGTTTTCGAGGGGTCATTTGGGGGTCAAAGGTTATCCAGGGGGTCATTATTGGATAACTTGGCCGTGATTTGACGTATGGGTATGAGTTTTGGTAGGGTGGTAGAATTTCGCTTGTACGAGTTGAGTGGTCACGTTTTTCGAGGGGTCATTTGGGTTCAAAGTTCATCCGGGTCATTATTGTGGGAACTGGGGCGTGCTTTGTGTATGAATATGAGTTTGGTATGGTGGTGAGTTTCGCTGTACGAGTTAGTTGTCATGTTTTCGAGGTCATTGGGGTCAAAGGTATCCAGGGGTCATATTGGGTAAACTTGAGCGTGCTTTGACGTATGGATATGAGTTTTGGATGGTGTTTGTGGTGGTGGAGTTTCGCAGTCGAGTTAGTGGTCACATTTGAGGGGTCATTTTTTTTTTGGGGGGGGGGTCAAAGGTCATTCCAGGGTCATTAGTGGGTAACTTGGCAGTGCCTTTGACTGTATGGTATGAGTTTTGGTTTATGGTGGCTTAGAGTTTCGCTGTACGAGATAGTGGTACATTTTCGAGGGGGTTTGTTTTTGTTTTTTTTTTTTGAGGGGTGGGTTTGTTTTTGTTGGGGGTTCAAGGTCATCAAGGGGTCATTATTGGGTAACTTGCCTGTGCTTTGACATATGGCTATGAGTTTTGGTATAGTTGTAGAGTTTCGCCATACGAGTTGAGTGGTCACGTTTTTGAAGGGTCATTTGGGGAGTCAAAGGTCATCCAAGGGTCATTATTGGGTGACTTGGTGTGCTTTGACGTATGGATTGGGAGTTTTGGTGTGGTGTAGAGTTTCGCGTACGAGTTTAGTGGTCACGTTTTTTCGTACCGGGGTCTGTTGGGTGGTCAAAGGTTCGTCCAGGGTTAATGATGGATAACTTGGCCGTGCTTTGCCGTCATGGATATGAGTTTTGGTAGGGTGGTAGAGTTTCGCTTACGAGTTGAGTGGTCACTTTTCGCAGGGTCATTTGGGGGTGGTATAAGGTAATCCAGGGGTCCATTATTGGGTAAACTGGGAGTTGGCTTTGAGTATGAATATGAGTTTTGATATGGTGGTAGAGTTTTCGCTGTACGAGTTTAGTGGTCATGGTTTTCGAGAGGTCATTTGGGGTCAAAGGTCATCCAGGGGTCATTATTGCGTAACTTGAGCATGCTTCGACGTATGGATAGAGTTTTGGTTATGGGGTAGAGTTCGCTTACGAGTTTAGTGGTCACCATTTGTGAGGGGGTCATTTGGGGGTTAAAGGTCATCCAGGGGTAATTATTGGGTAAATTGGAAGGGCTTGACGTCTGGATATGAGATTTGGTGTGGTGGTTAGGAGTTTCGCCAACGGTTTAGTGGTCACGTTTTTGAAGGGTCTTTGTGGGTCAAAGGTCATCCAACGGTCAGTACTGGTAAACTGGCGTGCTTTGACGTATGGATATGGAGTTTTGGTGTGGTGGGTTAGAGTTCGCGTACGAGTTAGTGTCATGTTTCGAGGGTCATGGGATCAAAGGGTTCATCCAGGGTAAATTGGTAAATTTGGCGTGATTGCGTTTGGATATGAGTTTGGGTATGAGTGGGAGAGTTTTGCCGTACGAAGTTTGGGGGCATGATTCGATGGGTCATTTGGGGGTCAAAGGTCATCCAGGCGGTTAGTATTCGGGTAACTTGGCCATGCTTTAATGACTGACTTAAATGTCCGGGGACTGCTAATTAGGTCGAATACAGTGCCTTCTAAAAACATTTCCAGTATAGTGATCTAGCGGGTATACTCAGGTAGCGGGGGCCCGCGCCCGCAGCGCGGGCTCCCTCCCGCTTAGTTAACCCTAACCCGGCCCGGGTCGTTTGGCCGACCAACGGCCCCCAAAATGCAACGAGGGGCGAGCAATCTATTTTTATTTTACCGGCCAAGATGCAACGCGAGCCAAAGCTTGCGTTTCATTGCATCTCGAGCCGTTTTCCCCGGCACAGGAATTAGTAGCGTAAAGTCAAATAACGGCCCAGATGCCAACGAAAAACATCGCACCCATTTCCGTAAAGACGGCCAGATGCCAACGAAAAACATCGCGGGCCATTTTCCGTAAGGACGGCCAGATGCAACGAAAAAACCTCGCGCCCATTTTCAGGTAAGACGGCCAGATGCAACGAGAGGAACATCGCGTGCGAATGCAATAAAAACAGGGTATAAATAAATAAATAAATAAATCAATAACGGATGCGTACTGCACACTATCTGCATGAAATTTGTAGCTTATAGTTCGCCAGTCGTGAGTGGCGCAATTACGCTACATCATAGTAGTGCGTGGCGCTATTAGCCTACGTCATGCTACGGTTTACGTCATGAATGCGTTTATGCATAATTAAAAAAATAGCTTATCGAAAATGGGGCGCTATCACCATCGAATCGAAATTGTCTATGGCATTGTAACAGTGTCACGCCCCCCTGATGAAAAGGCTGCGCCTTTGCGGGCGCAAACCGTTCCGAAATGCAGTGCAAAGCATCGCATCATTTTACCGGGAATGAAGTCCCAAATGCAACGAAAAAACATCGCGTAATTTTTCAGGAAGCAGGCCCAAATGCAACGAAAAAACATCGCGTTCATTTCCGGTAAGACGGCCCGAATGCAACAATGAGGGCAATGCGAGTTCTTTGCGCGACCAAAAAATAGTTGTGACGGCCCCAACCAAATGCAACGAAAAACATGTTCCGACCGGTACCACGTTTTCGTTGGCTCTCAAGGCCTCTCGGCTTCAGCGTTAGGGGGTTAAAACATTTCCTTGAAAGAACTAGCTTGGTGTCTTATTTTTTCACAACAAAAAATACACACCAAAGTTACACACCAAAGATAAGTGACCAAAGGTCATTGTACATGCCACAGTGTAATCCCATATACTTTTTCTTGGATATCAGCAAAAGTTTCTGATGCGAAGAAAACAATGAAGGTCACCAAGCTGGTTCTTTCAAGAATAGGCTTTGATGAGGTATCTTTCAACATATAGGAAGTAGAGGGGTGATGTCGCACCGGTCACATTGATTTTTAGGGGGGCCAATATATGTCAAAATGGCAACAAAATTAGGATTTTTCAATAGGACTGTACTCAATGATTACTTACTAATCTGCTTATTGTTTTATGTAGAAAAGTTCATGCAGTGTGACTCTCATTAACAAGAAAATGGACATAAAACTATTGTTACTACGGAGTTCTGACCCCACCGAACTGGGTCCCAGATGAAAGATATTGCATGTTTACACAAAATACTTTAAAAGTAAAGGGGCTATCACATTTTTTATGCCAGATTGAAATTCTACACTAAAAAATTTCCCCAGATAGTGATTTCCAAGTAGAGAGGGTTCCCTAACAATTCTCATAGCCTCTCAAAATGTCTTCGCATCGCACAGCATTTTTTGATGGGTGACCCCCCCTAAATTCTGAATGCTCCTGTGGAAAAACGAAGGGCGGTTCTGATGAAGCTTATTCCTAGTAACTAGGACATTCGGAATCCATTTATCATTAGCATGGGCATTATCGAACCGCTGATTCTCATGTCCTAGTTCGTTGTATTGAAGTGACATACGGTATTGATGAACTCAAACTTGCGAGGTTACAGAGACCAAAATACCGCCAATATGCATCCAACATTGGCATTTATGGCAAAT
>JAMKCH010031716.1:0-16655 GCA_023653785.1 Ophioderma brevispina | reverse complement strand
AGATGAAATTTTGAAGTTTTAATCATATGTAAGTCTTTTCATTGAAAACGGAAGGCTACGACTTCACAAGAATAATTGAAATTTGGGGTCAGTTTGAGTCATGAGCATGAGACAAAGCAAATCAGTGGAGTGTCTTCTGTGCAATGCTGATTGGCTACACTTCTGTGTGCAGAATGATTTTTTCATTGACAAGTACAACCAGTGTGCCCAGCTTTACATGTTTCAGGCATGAACTAAAATAAATCTATCCGTTCAGTTTACATGAGAGTGCAAGACCAGCCTTTTGTGTTCCTATCCAAAACACAGACTCCTCAAAAGCAGTATAACCATTGAAGCAAATAATCACAATAGTGAAGCTGAATCAGAATTTTTTGAACATAAAATGCAGCTATAAATGCCTTTACGACGGGGTTGACTTAAATGATTCATTAACCAACCAAATTAATTTTTATTGCTATCGGACCACATGTTTCAATAATTTAGCGTGGATGTATTTCCATCCATTTGCAACATCCCCTCTTCAATGCCAATACCTTCAGAAAAGTACCAGAAGGTGACACGATGGGTTGAATTTACTATTGCAAAATGTAACAAGTTTAATAACATTTAGTACTATTAGCTATTTTAAAGATTTTTTAGTTTTTTTGTTTTTTTGTAATTTATGTTGAAAACATATCTAATAAAACACTGTTGCAATTATATTGGCTATATGCCTTAATAGTAACTTTAAAAAGAGTATCGCAATGAATTATAGTTGACATAAACTACATTTCAATGAAAAAAAAAGTAATCCAGCACACCATCTAAGACAAATATTGAAAAATTTCAATAATAACACATGATGAAAACAAATTACTACAAAATAAAAGGAGTTGTTGTCAAATTGATTTGTAAATTAAATTTTAACCAAACAGCTTCCTAACCTTTTATATCTCCAAGTCATCCAGTTTTAATTGTATATTCCTTTAATATCACAAAAGGTAAACACTTAACCAAAATCAATCAGAAAATATACAGGTGCATTTCGTGATCCTGGCACTTCGTTTTTGTTTTTTGTTTCACTATAGTACCCTGTATTTCCCTCCGCTGAAAACCCAAATACGAATTACAATATCCTTTTTTTTAACAAAAATCGCATTTACAGCGTAAATTAGTGCACCACATACATACTTAATCCAACAATTCAATGATATAAAATTCTCAACTTTTGGTGGCACGTAGAAGGAATTGACTGTGCATCACGAAAGCCCCCTGTTATAATACTCATCACAGACACTGCTATAATACCAAAGATGCAAACAACACCCTGTTGTTAAATGTTTAACCACATTTCATTATAACTTTAATAAAATCAGCTTCACATGTAGAAAATTAGTTACGTAAGTGTTTTATTAGATAGTTTCAATATTTACAGTAATAGTTTCATGTAATTGTATATAGTGTTAAGATAATTTATATTAGCCTATGTATTTCATTCACCTATGTACATTCCAAAAAACCTAAGAGTATTCAGTTTAATTCCGCAATGATTACTTAGCATTACTCATCCTGCCGTAAATTGGTAAATAATAAACACCTTGCTTATAAACATTCAGGCTCGTCCAAATGTTCTACTAAACCAAACCTTAAGTGCTCCATTTTTATCTCATTAATTTTATAGCTCCTTGAAAATTTATAATTTTTAACCTTAAATCACCCGATTTCAGCAAAAAATGTAATTTTCCTGTCTCCCTCTGGCTACACCACTAAGACAAAAGTTGTTAAAAACCAATTTCCCCTATGCCAAACCACGAATACGCACAATGACATGACAAGCATCAAACACTTGCTAAAATACGCCTCCGTCCAAAAGTGCCATCTTTCACCACAATATTGCCATATCTTCCTATATGTAAATACCATCTTATATATTTTTTAAAGTGGCTTGTTCCGATTTTTGTCTATCGTGTTTCTCTGATTGATATGAGAGCCTGACACCTTACACAATGACCATTCAAGTACCGGTGGAAATAAACTTGCGGTTGTGAGCTAGACGCACTTATGCACCTAGTGCAAAGGCCATAGTGCACTACTGTGCTAATATTACTATGGTTATAAACCACTATAAACGCCTATGTTTCATTGTATCTTGAGAAAAAATTGATTGAAGCGAAAATTTCAGGACGACAAGGAGAAAAAATACGGCCATTCACTGACATCAAAATGATACTACTCTCCGGTAAATCGGGGGATCCCACAAACATCGGAACAATCACCTTTATGTACAGTCAACCTCACAGCTTAAAATGTCAACTTCATTTTAATATTTTGTACACCTCATAATAAATATTTTAATGCACAGTAAGTTATGGTCAACTGTATACTTCTTCATGTACCTCGTCTTCAACCCATTCAAACGCCACAAAACGCCGATGATTGTATTTTTGTAAAGATTTCTTGTTTTATCCTTGTGTTAAATGACCATATCCCGTTAGGGTCCCCAACTTGGATGGGATAAAAACGAGGATGGATGGAACTGGTCTTTTCTTTATAACAACAAAGTAAAAATATCTCACAGAAATGCACACTTTATATTTAATAATTTTCAGTTTGATTGTATAGTTTTTTTTTGGACAGTCTGATGTCACTGTCAGACAAAGCACGTCCACTGAAAATATGATGAAAGGCCTAAGCAAATACCAAAATCCGTTTCTCTTTTTCGAAATGGTTGAAATGCGAACATTTTCCATCGATTCTTGGAAGCCACATACTATTATGTGTATCTTTATGCGCGGGTAGGCGGTGGTTAATTTAGACTAATCGAGTACAGCCATTTTCGACCACTCTAAGTCTTCACAAACTCACCGATTTCAAAACATACTTGAAGCAACATAAATATAGGTCAAATTTGAACTAGTAGATATTAAAAAATTCATTGGATAAGTGAGTATTGAATTAAGCTATATAAACAGAAAGAACTGAAGCACTGGCCAACGTCAATAGTCTCTGGTATGATATCTTACTTACACTGTAAGTAAAATTTATCATATTCAATTACTTTTACGGATGAGCCGTACGTAATAGACAGAGCTAGAATTAAACAGGATTGCCGCTTCTACGTTCAAAGCAGAGATAGCCACGTAATTGCTTGAGGCTGCGCAGTACCTCATATTCTCCGTCATTCCACGTTAAATGCGTTTTCCGAATATAACTGTAACGCATACTTGCAAGACTGACTAGCTATAAAGTTCTCTTACATTAAAAATGTAGTGCATTCTAGTGATGATATTTCATTTAGTAAAGTGATTACCATCCTGAATACATAAGCTAAATTTATGAATCGCGCGAAGACACGATAACCATAGCATTAGAATTAGAATTAAAAAAAAAATAAATCAACCTCGCTGGTCCTTAAACATTCGTTAGGGAGAAAGAGAACATCGGATTTTACTGGTCAGGATAAGGGAAAACCGGGGGGGGGGATGTGCGGCCCAAACTGGGGGCTTGGGAACGGCCAGCGTGAGAAAGCTTTGAGAACTGATTTCGCTCTCAAAGTTAGGCTTTATAATAATTAAAATTTGCAGCTTTCATTTGAATTGGCTAGATTAGCTTCTGAGACAAAAAAATTGTACCCAAAAGGGACCATTAAGAACTAAATCTAGATGACTTCAACAGGGGGACCTTAACACATAAGTTACCGAGGGGTTTTCACTCCGTTGGTGCCAAAGGAAACCACTAAGGAAACCACCTTTCGTAGGAATTTTGTACGAAATTTTATACCACATAGAAGGGTCAGAAGACAACCCCAAATCGCAATAAAAAATGAAATTTGTTATTGGGATGAGCAAATTAAGGGCAAAATTGTTTTCAAAACACGCGAAAATAAGGCAAGAGACGGAAAATTCAAGTGAGCCTTGCGCTTACACCAAACTTTTTGAAAAACTTATTTATGTTGATTCTACTATAGAAGCACCAAATTACATTATTTAACAAAAACTTAGGTTAAGGATCCTGTATTTTAACGGGTTATTGCCAAAATACACCTCATTTTCCAATAGACTTTGTACAGTAAACGTTGAGCAACGTCCACAATGAAATTGTTTGTTTTCATCACATTAAAGGGTTAATTTTTTTAATGTTACTATTATTTGTTTACTTATATGTATGTGTGAACATATATCAGCAAAAAAAAATGGCTTTGGTTCTTTGATTGTGTTTATATTTCAGTTGACTTCACGTTAGTGCCCAAGGGGGGGTTTCCATGGACCCTCACTAATTAATCATAACGGCGTGGCGATTTTAATTTTTCTGGGTATGAAAAGAAGCGCATTTAAAGTCAGACAATTACAAAAAATTTCGGCGCGAAAAACCCACGCGTAAAGCGGCCAGAGCGAAAACAAAATTTTGGAGGGTCCCTGGAACCCCCTTGGCAATGAAGTGTTAAACAAAATGCTGGAGAGAGCGAAATGGGAAGGAGATTCTTAATTGGAAAAATTAACTTTCTGCAGTACTAAAATTGCGTTGCAGTAATAGGGCATCAAGTAATTGCAGTAAAGATTTTTGTATAGTAGATTCAACCATGGATAGAAAGAGCCGAGAAAGAGATAAGAATGAACCCAACGACCCACTGACGGTTTGAACGATCTATCTGCCGCCCCAATTGTTATTCATATCCTTACAAGTGGTCCTTCAGAGGATAATCCTATTCATACTGTCTTGCTCGAGAAAATTCTCAGTTGGTGGTTGTTTCTCATTGCGATAAAGATTCTGGTATCGGGACTCAAGGAATCAGCTGGAAGTAATACTCAAACATATCAACACACCAGGGGGGTTACGGGATTTTGGTTGGGAAACCATGCTCGTTCCCAAAAAAAAGAGGACCAGGTGCAAAGCGGGGACTACGGCTATAGGGGTATCAAATTCACCATAATCTAGTCTAGTCCGCTAGGGGTACCACAAAAAAAAATTCAGTTGTGATTGTGGACTGGTTCAATGATACAAAAAAAATACTTAAATATATCAGCAAAATAACCCTACGTGTGTATTTTTTCTTGCAGTGCACAAGTGTCTTTCTTGGGTATTTGGCTATTTTAAATGGGTATCTTTTTTTTTCGGATTGTAGAACAGGACCCGCAAGGGTACTAATCTACTGCAAACTTTACCGTCAATTTCAATCAATGTATTGTTCATCTAGATCAGAAAACAATATAACAATTATTTAAAATTAATGCAGTACAGTGAAAGTTAATTGTTAAAATGTTAATCAAAAATTTGCATATAAGTAAGATGTGTATAATAAATTTAAGTGGAATTCAAATGGGAGTATTATAACTGGGATAGTACTAGTGGAAAATACATTTAAAAATAGCACAGTAAGGATGTCATATTACTGCTCTGCCGTTAGGTGTATATTTCACTGAAAAACTAGGTAATTTCACCAAACGTGGTCCAATTAGGGGGCGGGTATATTTTAACTGAATATTGGTCCCGTTAGGGGTCACTTTCAGAACCCCTGGAACGAGCTGGTGCCAAACTAAAATCCAAGACGCCCCCAGTCAAACGTTCAAAAATGTAGTCAAACTTTCCTTATTTCTCACACTGGGCAGTCTGAGTAGTAAGCTGAACGCATAACGATGGACATTAACTTCTTATTAACGACAAAACAAACAACAAATACACCCAACCGGAGACAGCCGGAAAGTGGTAATATGCAATATACTTTTACACTTTTGACGTGTTCGGACATAGAGGTTTTCAAGAAATGCTAGAGTAATAATTGCTCGCCGACTGAGATTGCGGCAGAGGGATTATGATCAAAGGGTGTTTTTTGAATCCAAGTGGGTGAAAGCCCCATCAAAACCAGTCGTCCGTGCTGGGCGATGACATTTTGACTATTGCACGGAATAATTATAGTTTGGGTGCTGTATACACACACAGAATGTCATTCGATACAAACAATCCGGACAAAATATCAGATGTTAGATGTTGGGTGCTATGGGTGGTTAAAGTTTGTCCTACCCATGGTCAACACGAATGAAATGGACACGTCAGTCGTCTTGATTTAAATAAACCCCCAATGAATACCTTTTCTCCTAAGCGCCTAAGCACCTAAGCGGGTGAGTATCTGAGCACAATTGATCCAGGTGCCATATTATTAAACCTGGCCACCTCTAACCATAAATGCAATTTGTATCACTACCGATTAGTGTAATATGCAAAGCGGAACCACAGTATGTGGAAGAAGCGGAGGCAGCCATTGCTTTATATTGTTAGTACTCTAGGTTTTTTGTGGTCGCAAAACATGCGAGACGATGAATTCTAAAGAGACGTAACGTTTGCATCTCTATCTATTAGAACCTCTTTGGTTGAATCCCTTCCTGTTGTGCGGGTGAATGGATAAACAAATTAAAGTCGGATTGTGTAAGTCGATGTGGTTTCCTTTCTTATCTCTTTTTCCATGGTTCAACCCATCGTGTAACCTCTAGTACTTTTCCGAGGTATGGGTATTGAAATGAGGGGCATATGTGCAGTGGGTGGAAATTAAATTACACACTAAATTATTGATACACGTAGTCCGATAGCAGAGAAAAATCAATTCTATATGCTCAATGAAAACATCAGTCACGTAAGCGCACTCAACTAATTAATTCTCACAAACATTCGACTAATCGAATGTTTTGGATACTGAGGAAACACAGTCTACGCACTATCTATGTAAAAAAATGATGTCAACATGTCAACACCAAAGGCCAGATTATCTAGTTCGTTCATGAAACAGGTAATTCGAGCCATATATTTCTCTTTTTGCCTCCTCTCTCAACTATATACTCGACCCGTCCAAAACGTTCTCTAGTGCACGATGGGTTGTGAATCCACTCTAGACAGCATTGCGTTACTTGCACTACATGCAGCTTAGAGTAAGAATGGACACTTTAGACAATAATGCCGCTATACCAACTATAGTCATCGAGCGATTTTATATACTATTACCTAAATTACCTTTCTATCTTTCTATGGTAATTAAAATTTGTCCGTCATTGTACCTTGGTTAGATTTTAAAACCTTTGGTCTCAATTTAATTGTCATGTTTTTATTTTAAATTAGAAAACGCTTACAATTATTATCTATTTCCAAATGTTAATGCCAGGCAAAACATGATGGGCAGCAAAAGGGCAAAAGAGGCGCTTGAAAACATATTTGACCCAACCCATAATGTTCATCCATGCAGTACCTAAATAGTCAATAGTTATTAAGAAGGCGACGGCTGAATAAATTGTACAGCATAATGTCTATATCCCAAGCCAAATATCACAGTGTAGTCCCGTCACGCTGTGAACCATCATTTGATTTCAGCATTTCGTTATCTATATACAATGTGGTATTGAACCAATCAAGGGTCACTTCCACTCTTTGATAATTACGAAGTGGGTATTCTCGATAAGACAGCTAGATAATTTGCAAAGTTGATTGATGTTTCCACACAAGGGACAGTAAGCCTAGCTGTACGTGTAGTGCTCATGATAGAGGCCATGTTGAAAATCGAAAATGTGTTTGGGTGTTTTTTTTTTTTTTTTTTTTTTTTTTTTTTTTTTTTTTTTTTTTTTTTTTTTCTTGCGGTGTAAACTGTCATTTTTTAGGTTCAAAACTGTTTAAAAGTTTGGTATTATTGCTATTGTGAAATTTAACTAGAATTTCGCGGTCCGACTTTCGTCTCTCATGGGTCAGTTTCAACCAATACATATTAGGTTGACCCGTTTGGTGACCTTTTTGGTTGGACGAGGGGACATAGGAACCATCCATCCATCAATCAGTCCATCCAGCATAGCTGGCGGCACACAAAAATCCACATTAAAAGATATGATACAACATGGCCACAGTAAAATTGAAAAATGACATCACAATTTGAGAGTATACCTCCCTAGAGGGCAGAGGTCCTACTAACTACAAAAGGTGTTAAGCCTTTTCTGTAGTGAGGGCAAACGATTGATGTTTGACCTGGGTCCGTGCTCCTCCTCTAATACCGTATGAGACAGCCTCAATTTTTGTGTTTGGTTATAGCCTTTTGATTTTGTACGTTTCTACAAAAAATGCTCAAGAGTTTCTCGTCTGGCACCTATCGGATTCTGATCAGTAATTAAAAATAGGTTTGTATTTCTTAGACTCGGAAAATTTCTTATGAGAAAAATGTCTAAAGTCGGAAACCTGAATATAGGAATCAATTCTTTCCGATCTATCCTGGTAAGATTTTACAATAGACCATAACAATTACCTGGCGGACCTTTATGTAAATAAGGCCTGTTATCTGCTATTAGGCTATCAAGGTTATAAGGCTTTTCCTAAGGAAGTAGCTGCTGTGGGCTTGGTTTGGAAAAGGGTAAATAATGGTACTAAAGACACTCTTTGGTTGCAGCACCGCATTTGGGTTATTTTCATTGGGGTATGCACGTATGTGAGGACAATTATGTTGAAGAGGTTGCGATAGTGATTCAGGACTGAGAGAATATTTATTGATTGAAGGTGGACACCAGATTGTCGGGGATGGACACGTTTTAATACTTGAAGGGGCGATAGGGACAAGGACAACTAATATTTTATTGACAATTTTGAGAAAAACCAAATTCGTTATAGTAAAGAGAGGAATACTGAAAAATATGATTTTTTTTCTGATCACCAAAATGCATTCTATTGATTATACAACAATTACAATTATATTATTGGCATGTCGCATTTACTTGGATCACTCGACAATATTGTCAGCCCGTAATGTGACAATAACTGCATTAAATGCCACTATTGGAAAAAAAATCACGGAGTGGTCCCTTCCTTGTTTAGAAGGAAATGCCCCTACATCTAAACAAGAAAATGCGGCTACTTCCTTTTCTGGATCGTTCAAATTTTACTATAGGAACATAGGGATATTTTACGTTTTTTGGTGTTTTCAGCTAGAGCCATTTGAAGAAATCACTAATTTAAAGTGAAGTGTTAATCGGGTGAACCTTTTGGCTCTGATATTTTCAACAAAACTGGGTAAATGCGCTTAAAATGTCCTACAATATGTGAGTAAAAAGGGTATTTAAATCAGAAATTGCAATCATCACCATCAAAGCGGGGAAATGCATTATACGGCGATACAAAGAAGCGATTCTTTGGCTAGTATTAGACAAATCTATTACACGCTAGCCATAATTCATTATGCATTATTTTTCTTGGTTTAAATTCGATTTTTTGATGTCATTCTTGAAAAGTGGCCATTGTCCAATTCTTTCTAAAATTAAATGATTAGTCCCTCAAGAGTGGCTCAGGTAGAAAAAAACGATTCTCAGTAGATATGGGGTGCATTGTACCAAAAGAAGTGCGCATGGACATCAGATCTAAAGAAATAAAACATTTTAGTTCGGTACTCGTAAGTATCGGTAATAAACAACCACTTGCCTACGATCTATTTAGTCCACCAATTTTGTTTTTTGTTTTTGTTTGTTGTTGTTGTGTGTGTTTCGTTGAGTCGTCGCGCTTTAAAAACCAGCAAATACGAGCGACGTCACTTGCTATTGATTTTTTTTATATCGTCCCCAGTTATGTTATTTTTCATAAACTGAACGCTACACACCGCCCCATGCGGCCCCAATCACCGCGACCAGCGATCGAAAAACAAATACGGAGAGCCGTTTTGAAAACCTAAAGACAGTTAGGGTACAAAGATCGATTCACTCGGCGAGCGAGTGTCCGACGGACCTGCACATATGAGAGGCAAGTTACGACGGACAGAGAGACTGGGTGTCCGAGGGACAGACAGCAGGTTCGGACGCAAAAGTCTCTGAAACCTGGGTCCTACCGGACAATGTTATAGGTAGGACAGCAGTTAGTTTCTACCCGGTTACGAGATTGGGTGAGCTACTTGGGGCGACTGCTGATTCATTGTGAAGGAAAGAACAATTCTTTCCATGACCACGATTAGCCCGTCCATGCATGGACAGAATAACTGACCATTAACTGATTAAAATTGACGGTAGGGGTAAATGATAAAAGGCTTCTTTCTTCGTTTCTTAATACGTGTCACAAGTCTTGGTAATGCTTGTGGTGAGGCCAGGATTTATTCAAACTGAGTATGCTGATCCGGGGTCGCGTGTCTCCATGATACGGGACGATCCCCTAACATGATTACAGCTATTAACACTATGTATTTTAACTATTTAAACAAATACAAATAAAAATAACTAGAATTTCGCTGTTCTCGGCTGTATTCAGGGAATATAGAGCTTCGCCAGCCTGGTTTTAGCCAATAGAACTAAACATCAAATGAGGTCACATTTGCACCATTGGTGATGGCGAACGAAGTCTAATATGCGGTTGTCCATTATTACCATATACCATTTGTAAATCGGTTATTTCGTTCTGGTTGGAAAAGTGGGTGTTAATTTTTTGATGACGAGGAACATACGAAGGTATGGTTGTTGGAACATGTACTCGCTCTCGTCTAATTGAACCGGCTATACCATTATTTGCGTGGGTCCTTGGTTTAAAATTGTTGTTAAAGAGACACTGGCACATTGAAAATTCAAAATCGATAGTTTTGTATGGTTTGTTGTAAAGTCTTAATACATTGGCCCTCACCTGAAAATGACTAAGACAAAACCGTGTCCATTGTAAACAGAACCGGTTTTTATAATTATGTCGCCAGGGCAGCGAACGGAACTGGCGTCAACACAAGAAAACGCACGCGAGGAAGTTCTCCCACGGCATGTACCATCTGTTTGACCGGTTCTGTGGACCTTCAAATGAGTACGAGTCTATGATATTCGTGTAATAGACCCTTTGTTGATTAAAGTTATGGAAAAACTTTTTAAGTTAAGTCTTAACTTTATTAACATCCCTGTCAGTTGGAGTGTGTTATATTTATTGTGTAAATGTATCTATAGTCTTCCAATGGGCCTAGACTATCATTTGAGAG
Organism: Ophioderma brevispina; assembly: GCA_023653785.1. Taxonomy (NCBI): domain Eukaryota; kingdom Metazoa; phylum Echinodermata; class Ophiuroidea; order Amphilepidida; family Ophiodermatidae; genus Ophioderma; species Ophioderma brevispina. The sequence goes on along the minus strand of JAMKCH010031716.1, from coordinate 5,728 downwards.
TAAATTCAAGAAATTCATCTTTTTGAAAATGTGCCAGTGCCCGCCGCTTACTTTTCTAATGGTACAATATATTAAACTTGTATTAAAACCCGAAAGAACTGCAGAAGAAAAATGAGTTTTGAACTCAACACAACATACACACAAAATGACAACCTTAAAAGAGTCAAAGCCAAATGGTCACAGCCGATCAGTGAAAAGGTTTTGTAAAGCTGGCATTTTCGGAAAAACATCAAGTGAATTTCGGGCATGCTGTTCGTAACATTTTGTGTGATCAAGAAAGGTACAACATTTTGTAATAAAGGTTATAGTCAAATATTAACGGTGAACTAATGACTTAAGATTTTAGGATGGTATATGAAAAGGAATGACTTTAGACCAAGGTTTAAATCAGGATTAGTCCTACATGAGGGACCTTTTTCCCTTTCCAACATACTCTTAAAAAAATATGCTGTTGACAGGTGAAAAAACTCCTCAGATGGGCCGGTGTGAAAGAGATATAGTCCGGGGGAAGCCACAGTCCGGGGGGCGCTAGACGATAACGGAATAAAGCGTGAAACTTAATGTTGCGTAAAGAGTCAACTGAATCGAGTGCCCTATTGTCACCATAGTTACCGAACTATGAGTACGCCGGAATATAAAATTACTTCTACACCGGACCGGTCCCGACGAAACCATGAGGAATTTTCTCACCTGTTACATTTAACTTTCACAGTATTTGGAAAGTAAAAAAAGGTCCACTCATGTAGGACTAACCCGGTTTAAACCCAGGTCTAAAGTTAAACTCCTTGAGAATACCCGCCTAAGATTGTTTACTGCAACTATCAGGGTTTATCTAATAGAAGCATTGCTTGCACAATCTATTGTAGTAGTTCCATCCTTTTTGGCCATGATCGTCTCAGGTTCCATCCATTGGTCATAAGTTATACTTCCATTTTAGAAAACATTAAGCCAAAATTTATATCCTGTTGAAATATGGATTGAAGCTATAGAGCTGTGCGTTCGTTCAGTGAGATGAAGCCGAAGATGAATAGATTTAACAGTCTATAGCCGATTGCCGGGGGACTTGCAATTGCAAAATCTAGAATATAACCGCAAAAAAAGCTAAAAGAAATATGTAATGCTTGATACATGTGTATATTTCCAGATCACAAGAAAAATTGTAGTTTCGTATTTTTTAACAGCAGATAATGTTTGTTAAAGATTTCCGTAGTTAAAACTCTTGCAATCTGTAGGCGATCGGACCTTAAGCATTTAAATATGACACAAGTTTAGTAATGTCATGCAGGGTTATATACTTTATCATTGGTGGAATAGAAACAAAAATTAAATAACGCATTCATATGTTACGTAGGCAGACAAATAATTAAAGGACGCTGTAATTAGTTGAGTATTTTATATGTTTTATGCAGCCATTTCAGGGCATGCGATTTTCATATTCTATGAGGCATCCTGGCCATGGTTAAACGACAACGGCAGATACCATATTACATATTTTCTGATCAGACAGATTTGCCAATACAAATGAACATTTACTTGTCTATCACACTAAAACATTTCCAGAAAAATTGAGTTATGCCTTCAGGTATATAGGGGGTTTTAAAATCACAAATGAATTAGAGAACTGGGGCAAGTGTGTTTACTTGGGATTCGTTTTGTTGTTTGCTATGCAGACGCATTACACGACTTTCTAATTTTGCCCACATGTTCCTTTATGTGATCCTTTCGGGGGCTAAAAGAACTAACGTGTTGTAAAGTGTGTTTTTTCTATGATTATTAAATGCCTCACACCAATGTACTACGTTAAATGTACGAGTAAGCTATTAGGATATTTACTTCGGTCCACGACACATGTCGAACGTGCTCACATTGCTACTAATATAAGGACGCCCACATAAGACTTGAAAGAAAAATATAGAAAGATTTCGAAAACTTGAGCTTTAAAAATCTGTACTTCTCGCATTAATTTCTAATTTTAGGATTCCCTGTCATTAAAGATACAAATGATATATATACTTTAAATATATATTATTGAAATCTGGAAAGAATCACATGCAGAGTTGCTATAATCATTTAACTCCTTGACGAACCCCATATTTACACACACCTTGCAAATTATGTTCGTCTCGATACTGGTAAATTTCAATTGATCCTAAGTATCTTTGTGTGACTCCATAAGCTACAAAATTTGACTTCATATTTTTTCAAAAGTTTTAAAGACGAATGTAAATTTCATACGGTACAGAATACGTTAAACATATGGGCCTGTATTCCAAAAAAGATTTTTAACAATCGTTTAAAGGGATTAGCAGCGATTTGCTAATCCGAAACATCGAAAAAATCGTCAAAATTCATATTTTTATATTTTTGTTACTGGCATGGATATGCGAACATAACCTTCAAGTGGTTGGCTTGAAATCCGTGTATTAAAGGCAAGGCAGTACTTTTTATCTGATTTTGTAATTTCTATACGTGCGTATCAACATTCTGACTTGAGCCTTTCCCGGTGAATATCACAGATTTTCAGCGTGATATTGTGCACCATGATCAATACAATTTGACCTCAAACACAAACATTATTGATCTTTGTTTATTCTGTACTGGTGTAAAACCACAATCAGCTGTTTAGTGCAGATTTTGAGATGCCGTCGCTGTATGTCTATTTTCGGGAAACGGTATGACAAATTTCCTCAAATACTTCGTTTTTTCACTATTTGGTGGTTTTGTTTCACCAATAAAGCACTTACTTGGAATTGTACACACTTATCCCTGATTGTAAGTTAAAAACATGCATTTCCACATTTTTTCGATTCTCTCGCATTATCGCTGCTAATCCCTTTAACTAAACAACTGTTTATCTTTGAAGTAGTGAAGGTGGATAACCAAGAATTCATTAAAATTATGATTTTTTTTTTCAAAGTAATATAGATATGTTAGTTTTATAGTACAGATCGTTATAATTTTCTGGGTACAATATGACAAATTTGATGCTTTTACCATAGTTCATATACCTCACTCTTTCAGAGATAAACGTTCGTTTATCTAAACGGTTGATAACAGTTGTTAACACCTTTTTGGAATACGGACCATGAAGTACATAGAGTCCTACTTCAGGATCAGCTTAGTAGATATTCGGACAAAAATACTTCATAGATGCGGAGATTCAATTAAAACAGAAATGCTTTAAATGACTTCCATATGAACAGTACTGAGAATTAAATGACGGTATATGGTGCAAGGTTTACTGTCGACCATTTCTAATTTATCTTCCGATGAAAGTAATTGCATTAAGTTGTGCCCGCTTCTTCAACATCAACTTGTGATGTTGAAACCATAATACAAGTCCATGTATATACAGCTACAATACGACTTTCTGTAGATTACATAATATGTATGTGGCATTTGCAAAGTTTTTGAATTATTATACTCGGTATTAAAACAAATAGTGGGGGACTGTAGTGCACAGATCTTATGTGGGTGTGCAAATCTGGATAAAATTGTGAATTTTGGTACACAAATACTTTATGCATTGATAATCAAAAAATTGATGGAAGCACTTGCCACGCCCCTTTCATGGCCGCCAGCTTGGATTTCAAGGTTACACAGGGGTAATTGTGGTGGGTTAAATGTCCGATGGTGCGTGTGAAAAGACCACCATGGAGTTGAGTAAATGGTTACAAGGAGTTCCAAACAAGTATAGTTTTAATACTACCTGTGACTTATAGTTTTGAAATTATGGGGTAAAAACTGTTAAAATGGTAAAATGTTAATTTTGGTTTGTACAGGGGTCAAAAATTAAAGGTTGCTCCAATTGTTGTAAAACGTGGTTCAAATTGTTGGTTTAGCTCATAGAATAAAATATAGGAATAGTTTTGACTATCTTACGTGTTTGGTTATTAACCAAAATGGCGAAAAAAGTCAACAGCTATTGGCAGCTATTGGATTCTATTGACATGTGACCTATTTTGTTGGATAACGTGAAAACTAAGCATAGCAGATAAGGCAAACTATTCCTTATTTCAATCCTTGAAGCTAGGGGAACAATTTGCACCACATATTAACTGAATCAAAGCAACTTATAACTTTTGACCCATGTACACACCAAAATTGACTTTTTCACCATTTTTACGGTTTTTACCCCGTAACTCCGGAACTATAGCCATACATAGTGTAAACTATACCTTTTTGGAATCCTTGTAACCAGACAAACACCATGGTGTGCTTTTCAACACATTCGGATCATTTTAAAATTTTGAACCCTGTATAACCTTGAAACTCAAGCTGGGGTCCTTTAAGGGGGGTTGGCAAGTGCTTCCATCAATTTTATGAATTATCAATGCCTAAAGTACTTGTGTGCAAAACATCACAATTTTATCCGGAAGCGCACACTCTTTCAGTACAGTCCCCTGCTAGTATAGATAGTGTGCGTGAGACTAGACAAAAGAATCGCTTCTTTGTATCGGCGTATAATGGAATTTCCCGCTTTTCAGTTCAGTTCAGTTCAGTTTATTTGGCATACCGATAAAAACAAAAATTATGATACAACAATATAATACAATTCTAAAAATACAACAAATACAATAAAACATTTTAAAAGAACAATATATATACATTGCCAAGGATAGCCCATTGGGGTCCTTAAAATATTAAAACAGCATTAATATATCTCACAATAATATAAACACAGAAAATATTGCACTAATCGGTTAAACAACTGCAGATGATAAGGAAGGGAAAATCAATGTAAAAAGTGGCTTTTTACTGCCTTTTTAAATTGTAAATGGGTTTTCGAAGCCTTAATGTGAGTTGGTAACAAATTCCATTCCTGAATACCAGTAAAGAAAAATGAATTGCACTGTTGACCTTTGACTTTTGGAACCAAAAAGTTTGTTGCACTGCCCCTAGTATAATACCTGTGAGTATTTGAAAGTTTGATGAAATGAGAATTTAAGTAGTCAGGTGCTATGTCATGGTAGATCTTAAAAACATGATTGAGTTTAAGTTGTTTTACTCTGTCTTCCACCTTTAACACACTCAGCTTCTTTAATTCATTGTCACCAATGTTTTTTTTTTTTTTTTTTTTTTGGCAAGTGCTTCCATCAATTTTATGAATTATCAATGCCTAAAGTACTTGTGTGCAAAAATTCACGTTTATCCGGAAGCGCACACTCTTCAGTACAGTCCCCGGCTAAAATCAGAATTGATTTGTGCACAAATCAAAATGGATCATACACACTTAGCTATATGTGCAAGTAAAGATAATTAAAATATTGAAAACATATCAATCAATCAATTTATTTCCATCTCCAAATCAATATATACATGTAGGTACGTAATCTATTACAAAAGAAAAATAAGGATGTGAAGGAGATGCGGATACCACATAAACGCAGAGCGTGATTAGTTGTGGTAACCAATAAAAAAGGTTTCAAGAGAAAACAAAATCAGAACATAATACAAATATACATAGCTATATAGCCATCCCAGAACGTGAACCCCCTCCCTGAAACCCATCACTATCATAACCCACCCATTCCCCCTACACAAATAAAGACACGCAAACAGGATTACATTAACAGCATACTACATAATTCATATACGCGATAGACAAAAGACAAAATGCCATATTGGAGAAACAATGGACGAATCGGTTGACAAAAAAGGTGATTTGTAAAAAGCATGCTGATGTAAAATGGGAAAAGTAGAAGGGAAATATTTAATGATAATGATT
>JAMKCH010031715.1:0-35792 GCA_023653785.1 Ophioderma brevispina | reverse complement strand
GATTATAGCTCATACCATTTTGGCATGCTTTTGATTCATTCTAGCAGTGAGAACACAAAGAGCTGTGTGATAATTTGTGTAATTTGCATTTATTTCAATTTCAGTGGCCAACAGGATTGACAAGATCAAAAAGGTAGGGGTAGAATGCATGTTGTCAATGCATACTTTGTTTTTTTGTTTTTAAGAAGTATTTTCAGGCAAAATCGATGTGGACTGGAAATTCCACCTGTTATAACCTATGATCTTCCATCCATTTACACATGTAGACACCGTCAAATGTTGAGTCCCATCACTCAACGTCAATGTATAATTGTTTGCATAAGCAGCATTTAAAGGTGCAATGAGAGATTTCACATATCAGGTGCCCCTAATAATTGAACGTACTGATTTTTACCCTGTTGTAAAGCTTTCCATCAATAATATCCTCATCTAAAAGGATTGACCTGAGAAATGTTTTTTGGTACAAAAATTGTGAAATTTCTAATTTCGTATAGGAGCAAATACGGAATTCAGCCTATGTTTTATATTGAATTATAAGCGAATTAAAATCACCCTTTTTTTCAATCTTTTAAGATATTTCTGTAGCCAAATACAAGGTAAGAAATCTATTGAGTGTCAAATCTATATGAAATTACTATTATAACACACTATTTTGGTGTCTCTAAATCTCTCGTTGCATCCTTCACTGGCCTACAAAATTAAACTTTTTTCCTGGTGACTTAGATTTAGAGTTGTTTTTAACTAATTTTGGATCGCTGATTTCAAAAATGGCATCAGTTTTCCCCTATCACTTCAAGTTTTTTTTCTATGTCATATGGTGAAACCTCAGGGAACACTATAATAGAACACATATTTGTTCAATGAACAAGGAGTGGAGGAGCAAGGACCGAGTTAGATTTGTTTATTTTGTCTTGAAAATATTGCACAATTATTGGAATTTGATGACTACAACAACTTCAGATAGTAACTCTTGTCATAACAGGCTATTTTTGTAACATAAGTCTAACCGAGGGAGGGGGTTGTGCAATCCTCTAGAATTTCCATACCAAACCCCCTATGAACTTGATTTTAATATCAATGGATAGCTATGGGTCTCCTCTATCCAGCGATACCAAAATAAGTACCAACATTTCCAGCAACTTGCTCCTATAATGTCATAATGCACGGCGCCCTCCCAAAAATTTGGCAAATTTCAGTTTTGTGTGCAAAAGTATAGGAAAATTGAATTTTCTCTTAAAAAAATCACACAAACGATCAATTTCTACTGTGTTTTTGGGCAAAATAATAAAGGAAACACACATTTAACTTAAAAATGAAGTTTAATCTCAATAACATGAAAACTTTTACTGATAAGATCAATTTTATGGTATACCCAGTTTACACAGTAAAGTATATGGATGTTTTACCAACCCCACCCCCAAGACTCAACTTTGATGGCTTCCCTACCTCCAGGTAAGGTGGGGGGTCTGAAATGTTTTGCTAAAATGTGCTCAAAAGATGTAAAAACGACTAAAGTAATTTTGCAACACAATCAAGCCTTTTTTGTACCTGGAGAAAAACTTGGGGGGGGGGGGTGCAACAACAAATTTGTTCCATAAACATGCTAAGGCAAGTCTTCTTGCCAAATTAAGACTTAATCTGATGTGCCTTTATATAATTATGATTATTATAGCAATATTTATGCATTTACCTTTTGATTTCAAAATTGAGTTCATGCGATTTAGTACCTTTCTGGACTCGGGTAATACACCCCTCTCACAGAAGTGGGGGTATACCATAGAGTAAAAATTTGATGTGTTATGCAAAAACTAATGCTCTTTTTGAAATCAGCGACCCCAAATTACCTAAAATCAACTCTCAAACCGAAGTCACCAAAAACTCTGTTTGGCTGTGTAGCAAGATACAGTTTTTGTCTCCTTTAGGTCAAGGTTATATCAAGGTGAATTGAATTTAACATATTTGTTGGTTCGTAAGGACACATGCTTGGGCCCTGATGAGGCTAGGCCCAAGTAAAAATATGCAATGAAGATAAACTCTAAATAACATACTTACCATAGAGGGAAGAGTAATAAAGAGACTGAAAAATAGAGGTAAAAGAATCCACTCTCAGCAAATCAGGTCTTACAGTTGTTTTACTGTCAGCCTTTTGTTGACACATACATTGTAAGGGTATGTCTTTATGGTATAAATCTGACTGTCACAAATTTAAGACATTTGTACAAGCATGGTTATTTTGAGACAGATATGCAGTTATTTGAAGAATTAGCAATTAACTGCGGATTTTTAAAGTAAGAGATCTAGAGTAAATACAAACAACAGTATGCAAGCTTGCTTTTTTTGCCAAATATTGCACTTTGAATCCATTTTGATTCATTTGCAGGTGGAGAGTTGGCTGAGTCAATGTGAAAAGCCTGAGAAGGTAAGTTGGGACATACCGAGTTCTTCATTCTATCAAGCTCATATTTCAGAGACAGCTTTAGGCAATATAACTTTGAATGTTGGCTCTGAAGTACAGTAATTACATCAGCATCAACCATAAGAAATCTGGGTATTGTCTTTGACAGATCAACGGACATGTCAAATCAAGTCTCTTATAATGTACTTTTAGCAGTGCTCACCTTCACAATCTGTCTCGGATTAGAATGTTCATCAGCCAGGATACAATGCTGTGCGTGCCGTCATTACTTCCAGACTCGACTATGCAAATTCACTTTTATTGTGGGCCGCCAGAAGGACCACTTTGCATTCTGTTGTGTGTGTGTATTTATGTATGTATGTATGTATGTATGTATGTATGTATGTATGTATGTATGTATGTATGTATGTGTGTATGTATGTATGTATGTATGTATGTATGTATATATGTACTTACTAGAGATACATTCTGGGTGTATTTGCTGGTATAAAGAGACATTCTGAGTGTATTTTTACATTGTGGGAGTATTTTTCTTCATTTTTCTTCATTGTGGGAGTATTTTTACTAGAGTTATTTTTTTTTTTTTTTTTTTTATGTACTTTTAGCAGTGCTCACCTTCACAATCTGTCTCGGATTAGAATGTTCATCAGCCAGGATACAATGCTGTGCGTGCCGTCATTACTTCCAGACTCGACTATGCAAATTCACTTTTATTGTGGGCCGCCAGAAGGACCACTTTGCATTCTGTTGTGTGTGTGTATTTATGTATGTATGTATGTATGTATGTATGTATGTGTGTATGTATGTGTGTACTTACTAGAGATACATTCTGGGTGTATTTGCTGGTATAAAGAGACATTCTGAGTGTATTTTTACATTGTGGGAGTATTTTTCTTCATTTTTCTTCATTGTGGGAGTATTTTTACTAGAGTTACTATGTTACGAATTGTCCTATAACGGAATAAACTGTAATCTAGTATTGAGGTTTATTCCGTAAAAGAGTAGAAAAGAGGATTTTTCTAGTTTAGTAACTATATAGGCCTGCGGCGCAATCCTCTTGGCTAAGAAAAGTGAGAAAAACTAGAAAAAAAATGAAAAAAAATAGAAAAAAAATGAAAAAAACTGAAAAAATGTCTAAAAAAGTGTCTTTTTAAGAGAAAAATCTCAAAACTATATAGGTTTGAAATTCTTCCTTATATAGTTTTGAAAAAGTGTATTTTTCTGAAAAAATGTCTAAAAAAGTGTCTTTTTTAGAGATTTTTCAGTAAAACTCCCACAATGTAGCTCTTGCAAGGATATGTGTATGTGTGTATGTATGTGTGTATGTGTCACTAAATGTTAAGTTTTTTTAAATTGACCTCAATTGAAAAGTTGAAGTTCAATTGGAACCAAACTTTGGGTCATAGGTGCACCATGAGATCCCTGATATGTTGATGAGGTCAAAGGTCATATGCCAAGGTCAAAGGTCATGAGGCAGCCCACAAGTTATATTCTTTGAATATAGCAAGCGCGAAAGCAGAGAACCGCGGAATTCTAGTGTGGCATTACCTCCAAGCTGACTCAGAGACTTCAACGTGTACAAATCAGAGCTGCTAAACTCATTTCCAAATGCAGAAAATTATATATGATCATGTGTTGCCACTCATTCTCATTCATAAACTGCACTGGCTTACCATTTAAAAAGAATTCATTTCAAGGGTCTGACAATTGTCTTCAAATATGTTTCACAGATTCTGATAATGTTCCATCATACCTTACTGAACTCATCATCAGTGGCAGATTTAAGAGTCAGCAGTGTCAGTAGCTGCTGACAGGGCCCCTATAAAATATTGCTCTCAGGGCCCCCTCGGACACACCTAGAGTGCAATCTTGCATTGCTTCTTGACGCTAAAGGGGCCCCCACCTTAATCTGCTGACGGGGCCCTTTTCCTTAAATCCTCCACTGCTCATCATTCAATATGCTCCCACATGCCCTGGACTACAATCTTCTCAGGATACAAGACTCATAACCATTCCATTCACTCGTACTGTTGCAGGTGCAAATGGTTTCTATGCTGCTGCACCAAAACTTTGGAACAGCTTCCATATTTCATTTGTCATGCAGATTCACTGGCATCAACCTTCAAATTACAGATCACTTCTTGTTTTCTTTTGTAAGGTGTTCTGATACTTAGTCTTCTTTGTAAGAGCACCTAAAATAACCTGTGTAGTGTAGTGTAGAGCTGATAGTGAAATCATACGGTCTTGATCATGATAATACTTGAAAAGTATGTTTTGACTTAATTTTATTGGTGTTATTTGAAAGGGATTTTAATCTTAGTGGATGGCAACCTTTAGTTGAAGGGTTACAAGCATTCATGTAAGCTATTGCCTAACACATGTCAGTAATTCTTTCTTACAGAGCAACAGCCAGATAAAGAAGTCCAAAGCAAAAGGTAAGTAATACTGTAATGCAGTAATGGTAGATGTATGAGCAAAAACATTACATCCAAAGCAACCAATACAAAATTACAGTGAATAACAATTTCCAAAATGAGGTCATGTTGCTGCCCTCAAATTGGTGACCATGATAATACATTTCAGAGTTAAGGTGTATTTTCGTGATTCCAGCACCTTCTATTTTATTCATTGTTCACTAGATATCATTGAGAAAAGCTTATTCACGAAGTATGAGTTGATCCCAATATTGCGGTTTTGTGTTATGAGCAATTGCTTGTTTCTCGTGGTCCCTTAGGCAACTGTGCTGTAATTTCTGTCTGTTTACAGACAGGAAAAATTGAGAATTTCATACAGATATGACCGAATATGGCAAACATTTGTTTTAACACTATTTGAGACAACTCGAGAATGCCAAGGACCTACAAATACGTTGTTTGGTATTTAGATTCTACACCAGGCCAAAAAAAGTAACCAACTGCACAGCACTACCTTAATCCATTGTTGATGCTCATGTACATGATATGCAAGGATGTAGTTTGCTATTTTTCCCATGTTTTTATGCCTTATTTTTATCCCCCTGGCATGAAAAGCAGAGGGGATATAGTGAGGGTGCGCATGTCCGTATGTATGTGTGTATGTATGTGTGTGTGTGTTCCAGTTTGGTTAGGTTTTGGTCAGGTTTTTGTTTTTTGCATCTCCTTCGAAAAGATTAAGTCCGATTTAAACCATGTTTTCAGGAGTCCAATTGTATGAAAATATCGGATCCAAAACATGATAATGACAATCAATAACATCAGTTTGATAAAGACACAGTCGTCATGTTGAAAGCTCATGTAAGTGAATCTTTTAGCTGTGAGTAAAGGTTTAATTCCATTTCATCATGATAATGATAAAATTGGATGATTTACGCCCATGCAATATTAATTGGTCTGGCTATGATTTTTTAAATATTGGGCTCGACTGTGTCCTCGCCAATATTTTTGCAACTCATGGCTCGAACCAAGTAATTTGGCTTAATTAATCGAATCCAATTTTATATCATACTTGGGGTTAAGAGTGTAAAATTGGGTTTCCTTCATATGGGATGTCAAGGTCAATGGACCCAAGGTCAAAGGTAATATTTTTGTTCAGTTTTTTAATTTTTTGTTTTTTTCAATTTATAGAAATTTCTTTCTACATTTCTTTGTTATTCTATCTATGAAAAAAAATATTGAATTTTGATGACCTGCAACTGACAACTGTTGCCAGCTTCAACCAACTTGTTTATACTTACCCATCGCTTGCCAGGGTGATCGTGCAAGTTTACACCTTGCGTGTATTTTTTATGTGATGTTTTATGTTTCTAACACAAGTATGGAGATCGTCACATGCTAATCAAATGGATCCGGCCAGCGCGCTCAATGCCAGTTACTGTCTGATAACTGCAGGCCGTCTTTGAGACCAACACCAACAGAAACCATGTGCAAATTAAAGTTTAATATAAATCCATTGTGTTGCAGTGTCCTCCTGTGAAAATCATCTGAATAAAACTGTGGGCTTATATGCCTGGTGTAAACCTGCCTGAATGACCCCATGAGCTTTACAGTTAATAGACATTTATATTTTCCTCCATTAAATAGTTGCCAAACTCAATGCAGCATGAGGATTTTTCATTTTTAATAGAATTCAATTATCCCAAATTAATAGTTTTAATAATTCATACAGCCAGATTTGAGGTCCTCTTGGCCATATTCATGCTGCTTTTCATTTTATTATTAGTATTATCATTATCATTATTATTATATTGTGCTGTCTGTAACTTTAGGGCGAATTGGCTGTTGTTATCATTTCAGAATTCTCTTAGTAGTACGTCAGCCCGGACCAGTTTTTGGGCACCAGGGGTAGTGGAAGAGTAGAAAAATTTAATTGCTACCTCATGTTAAGTGGGGATCATTGCTTGGGTGGATTTAGAAATCAAAAGTAGTGCAATTTGTTTATGGTGGCAAAAGGGTCAAAATTGACCCAAGTAAGAGTAATAATCATAGAATTGTGATGTATTATTCCAAGTTCATATTCAACAAATTTAATAGTATTAATTTTTCCCTACCCTATACTGTGGGATTCAGAATATTGAATGTTGGAATCTGGGGGTCAAAATGACCCAGAAATGGCCAAAAAGGGTAAAAATTGACCCAAATGAGGTAAAAAATATCATAGAATGGTGGATGTATATATTCCAACTAACACTTAAGTGCCCAAAGCTAAAAAACTTCTGTTAGTGCCCAAGGGGGGGGGGGGTTCCCTAGTGACCTACCCAGATACCACCTTTTTTTTCCCTTGGGAGTTTGATCATAACCCTAACACAAGTAAATGGGGTTCACGTAATTACAATACCCACAATAAAAATGAAAATCTAACGAACTTTGTACCTATGGTCCAATTGAATTGTCACTCTCCTCCCCCAAAAAAAAAGTGGTTTGCACATTCCCATCCTCGTCAACTCCAATTTATGGTTTATGAACCATTAAAATAATTTATTGCAAAATTATTCCAAATTTATACCATCTTGTATTTTTCTCAAAAATTCACCTTGGTCTTCCCTAGAGACTAAAGCCCCCGATTTACACTGGGCCACCAGTCGCCGTGAATTCGCTGGAGTTCGTCATCGATTTCAATATTTTCCAAGAGTGTAAACACATGCAGTCGTATCGATCGACTTCAAAAAATCGAATTCGTAAGTTGCTTTTTAGCAACTTACTTTTGAGTGATTCGAATATTTTCTCATTGCATTCAAATTTTTGCAGTGTACACGAAGCACAAACGTATCGGATTTCATGCTAAACTGTCCAAATAAGTTGAACACCCCGCCTTTGAGTATTTCTGGCTTATCACAGCGCTTAAGGAGGTCGGCGGTCATTCCAAAGAATTTGGATTTCGACGTGTTTTCCATCTTCTTCCTCTTTCTTCTTTCTCTTCGTTTCTCCTCTAGGTTTTGCCATATAGTTTTATCATCTTATTCCTAATTTCACATAAATGCTAAATCACGGCCACCGAACAAACTAAATTTAACGTCGGTAAGGGGTTACAGCATCTTCATGGTCGCCGTGTTGACTATCGTGCGAAATCTTCGTTGAACCTGAGAAGTCAACTTCCCGAAATGAGAGCGCCAACAGACTAATTATTTTCTGAAGGCGATTCGGAAATCCGCTTTTAGTGTAAACACCTATTACTCAAATTAATTTATGTTAATCCCCTTAGGTCGTAATTCAGTAATTCAAAAATATTATCGAATTTCACGTCAGAATTCAAATTAACTGTTTTTTTGCCGCTATCTTCTTAATTATTGTTCCCGTATAAAATATACATATTTGAAGATGAAATGATCAAGGAATCCAATATGATAGTATTTTCCCCCAAAATCAATTTCCTTCTTGAGAACACCAAAAAAAAAACGTTATTTTTCACTCTTTTTTTTTGGTGTCCCTATAAAAAAATATAAAAAATGTTTAAAAATGTGCCATGTTTCGTTTTTGTATTCCAGAGTCTTAGTTCTAGGGTCGGTATTTCAACTTTTTTTTCAAATTCTGCACTCTTTATCAATGTATTTGCAAAAAAATGCAACATCTGCATGTTTGACTTTGGAACATGCCAAGGATTTGTTCAAGTTGACATAAATCAAACACGATTTTGCCCAAAACCAAAAATGAAAAACCATAAATGCATACCGTAACCCTAGATTTTTGATATTTTCTATTACGATGCCATTTCATTTCTTCCCTTTGGTGATATGGATTTTCGATTAACTGGCACCGAAAATCACGAATTATTTTCCGGAAGTGAACACAGAGAAAATCGCCATTTTGTCCAAATATTGTCCGTTTCGCTACAAAAATATAGGCCTGATTCCAAAGCCACACGTTTCATCTCTTATTCTTCACCCTAGCTGCTGCACCAGGTCAAATTACTGAATGACTACTTCATCTGAATACTTATGATCAAAAATTCAACAATTATGAGGCTCAAATCGTGCAATTAAAATTCATCTGTTTGCAAAAGCAATCTCACGTGGCACCAATTTTACATTGCGTTACAAGTTCCCATGGGTATGCATCATCGAATCGATGCATCAAAGGCATTTCGATGGGCTCATTACTGCGCCGAATGCACAGATGCATAAATCGTCATCTACAGCTACATGTATATAGTAGGGCAAAATGAAAAAAAAAAACTACTATTCACATTTTGGCAAAAAAAACAAATCACCATTCTATGATTTTCACAACATAATTTGGGGCAATTTAAATATCAACCCTTGTTTGCTCCCTCTCTGGAGTCAAATACCCAAGATTCCAATATTCAAATTCTTTCTTCTTGAATCTACAGCTGTAGAGTGGTGATTTAAATACTAATTACAGAAATATGAATTGGAATACCATTTCTAATATTTTTAACTTTATTTATGGTCAATTTGACCCCTTTTTGGTCCTTTCAGGTTTAAAAATTAAACCACCCCGAATCCACATTCAAATTCTTGAATCTACATCTATATAGTTTGGGGATTAAATAGATATACATTTCAATATGAAGTTGGATCATAATCGCCTTCTATGATTTTTGTGTGGGCCGCCAGCTTTAGCTGGAGGACCACTTATCAATCCGTTGTGCGTGTGTATGTGGTGTATTATGTGTGTGTGGTGTCACTAAAAGTTAAGTTTTTTTTTTTTTTTTACCTTGCCCCCTCAATTGAAAAGTTAAGTTCAAAATTTGAACCCCACCAGTCCCGCAACTCAACATAGAAAGGGGTAACCATGAGAGTTCTAAATTTCGCGAAAATGGGTATATTTTTTTTTTACTAAACTGTCATCGCGGACTGCTAAATTACTAAAAAGGGATTTCTGGGGCATCTGTCTCCTCCGCGAAATTTAAGAAGGGGGCTATTTCATAGAATTGGTTGTGGTCGACTACAATACTTTAATGGAACATTGTTTATCTTGTTGCATTTTATTTAAAAAAAAATCATTATACAGGTATGACTTAAAAAGACCCTGATCATCTGGGAGTACAGCAGTAATATGATACGTGTAATGTTTTGTATGTTAAAATTATAAGAGTCATTAAAAGGGGTGTCTGAAAATCTTTTCAATTGAAAACCTTGAAAAAAGGGTTTTTTAACCCTGATTTTGTCATCGACATGCAACAAAAAGGGGGGGGTAAAATCAATGAAAAATTATTGAAAAGGGGGGGTGGAAAAATAAGACCTCTCATGGTACCAATTTTTATGTTGAGTTGAGGGACCGGGGTTGGAACCAAACTTGTGTCATAGGTGCACCATGGGATCCCTCATATGATGTCCGAATGAGATCAAAGTTCATGTACCGAGGTCAAAGGTATTTGAGGTCAAGTTGAAAAATAGGCTAAAACTGTAAAATTGAACCTCATTGCAAATTTGACGTTCCATTTGGAACCAAACTTCTGTCATAGTGCACCATGGGATCCCTCATATGTTGATGAGTCAAAGGTCATGTACCCAAGGTCAAATGCATGTGATTCAGTTGAAAAATAGGCTAAAATGTCAAATTGACCTCAATTGACAAGTTGAAAAGTTTCAATTGGGAACCAACCTTCTGTCCCCTGCTTGGTGCAACATGGGACCCTGCATTTGTTGATGAGTGTCAAAGGTCATGTTGCCAAATTCAAAGGTCATGGAGCTCCCCACAGCTTATATTTTTTAAATTAGCGAGCGCGAAAGCCGCGAACCACGAAATTCTAGTTTTATTTGGGTCAATTTGACCTTTTTGTCCCATAAAAAACTCGGAAAACTTGAGCCTTTCTAAAGCGGTTGACCGTACTATAGGGCACAATTTCATTTCCCGTAACGTTCTCTTTATATTGCGGTTTATTCTTTCCATTTTTGGATAAGAAAGGATTGACTTTTATGCGAATGAAGAATAAATCCCCTAGAATAACAAGAGGATATGAATCTCATTTAATAAGAAAAGAACTCCTTATAACCTAAATGACTAATTAAAATTAACCCCTAACAAATGCTTGTTAATGTTTTATTATTCTATTATTATTAGAAAGCGCATCTCATGCCTGCCAGGGGCATGTATTATAAGAGATCCATGTACACGAAATTGTGGCTTTGTGACCTTTTGGCAGTGGAGGAGTATACCACCAGCAATAAAACCTCTTAATAATAGAAGCTGTGGGTGGGCTATATACTTACTCACCTGATGAACCAATGAAGCTCGTCATCAGTTGCCATTTGTTTATTTTTTCTTTTCACGTTTGCTATCACAAAATCATGGCATTAAGTTATATTCAGCGATAATGGGAGAGAATTAAAAGAATTGGGAAATTCATTATTTTTAGCTTATAACTCAAGATAATTAATGTACATTCCATATAACTACTTTTAATTATTGAGGAACGAAACAACCAAATAGTTGAAAAAAATTAAGTATTTGAGGAAATTTTTCATATCGTCTCCCGCAAATAGACAATGCGTGATGACGACTCAAAATCTGCATTAAAAGCTAGCTGATTTTTTTACAACATCATGAGAACAAACAAAATAAAAAAATTGTTTGAGGTCAAACTGTACACGTTAATTATACAGGGGTGAGTCAGAAAAAAGTAACAAACCAAATGAGGATTTTTATGAAGAAACCTTGACGAAATTTACCAAATTATTCAATGTGTGAGTAGTCTGTTTAAAATCCGCTTTCAACAATAAATTTAAAGTTCTAAAATCGATTGAGCCATTCAAGGGATACGGTTATTTTTGTGAAGTATCCATGTTTCTGACCCGAACAAATTGCCCACTGACTGCATTGTACACACGAGACTCATTCTACTCATTACTGTGGCGCTTGAGAGCTCTTCAAAATAAATTAACTGGTTTATTTAATTTTTCTTTGGTGCTCCGTATTCAAATGCTAGGTAGGACATGTGTTGAAAGATTCATGTATAATAGCAGATTTATGAAATTAACAGATATATTTAAATGTGAAATTCTAAGCTTATCTGTTCTATTCCTTATTTTGGAAATTTTACTACGTGGAAATCAACCCAGTTGAACATAATTCTGCCAAATTGTTGCTTCAAGTCAATTAAAATTTTGTTTCTTAAATTATCCCTTGATATCTGGTTTCATTTTACAGTCTTACCCAACGATGTAACCAGACATCTTGATTTGGGGAGGGGGATCAGCTGATGGGAACCATTTAACCTTTGGGGCATCACTAAAACACATTTTGCAAAAGTGAACACAGTAATCTGTCAATACTATAAATTTATTACTTTTCCTGAACTCTATTGGGGCCAGGAGGGGGAAAAGATTTTGAGTGCGGATCCCACCCTTACCCTCTCCCTCCCACGCCCTCACCAACAGACTGGTTGCGTCACTGGTGTTCCCTGACATTTATTCCAAATGTGTAATTAAAGGAGGATATGCTGCAAATCCCGAAGCTGAACGTAAAACCAAGAGTACTCTTTGGTTTATTCTAGCGTGTACCTTGTTCGATCTTTCACATTGTGGACTTTCACTTCTGCAGCTGTAACTTTCGAACGCGTTCATCAATTTTAATGCCGTAATTTTTATATGAGAGCTAACAAAACAGGGAATGTAATACAAAAAGAAAATATATGAATAACACAGAGGATTTTTCATGAAAAATCGCTCAATTTGGTTGTACTTTTTTTTGACTCACCCTGTACACAATATTACGCTTATAAATCTTTGATATTCACACGGAAAGGCCATTCTGATCTCAAGTTGGAATTTTTTCCCGCACGTATGTGTATAGAAATTACGGAATCGGGTAAAAGTAATGCCTTGTTTCTAATACACAGATTTCAAGCAAATATGAATTTTGATGAATATTTTGATGTTTCGGTTTCAGCAATCACTGCTTGTCCCTTTAAGGGTGCGAAACACAAATGTTTCAATACAGATTTAGTTAATTCTTTTCTGCACATCTTGGAACTAAACTTTGTAGCAAACACCTGTTTGCTTCAGAGAAGGTGTCATTCAAAACTAATAAGTCATGAAATATGCCAATACTGAACACAGTAAAGTGCTTCTTCAATCATTCTGTCATGATGATCATGTAACATGATATGCAAGGCTGTAGTTTGCCTATTTTTCACAATGTTTATGCCTATATTTTATCCCACTGGCATGAAAAGGCAGGAGGGGATATTAGTGAGGGCTCGCGCAGTCCGTATGGATGGTGTGTATGTATGTGTGTGTGTTCAGTGTTAGGTGTTGGTCAGGTTTTGTTTTTGCATCTCCTTCGAAAAGATTAAGTCCGATTTAAACTGTTTCAGGAGTCCATGGTATGAGAAATGTTGGATCCAAAACATGATAATGACAACAATTAACATTTCAGTTGATTATAATTCAAGACCACCAAAGTCGTCATGTTGAAAGCTCATTGTAAAGTGAATCTTTTACTGTGATAAAGGTTTTTTTTTAAATTTTTCAATTTCATCATGAAATGATAAAATTGGATGATTTACGCCCATTGCATATTAATTGGTATGTCTATGAGTTTTACACATTGATTGGCTGACTGTGTCTCGCCCAATATTTTTGCAACTCATGCGACCAATTAATTGGGATTATCGTCCAATTTTATATCAGACTTGGGGTTTAAGGTGTAAGTGGGGGTGGGGGTTCCTTCATATGCGGATGTACAAAGGTCATGGGACCACGGTCAAGGTAATCTGAGGGTATGTTCCACTTATGGTTAGGCTTTTCATTTATAGAAATTTAGACATTTCGTTTTATATGAAAAAAAATTATGAATTTTGATGAACTGCAATGACAACTGTGCCAACTAAACATCTTGTTTATACTTGCCAATATTGCCAGGGGATCGCCCCCTGCAAGTTTATTGCTGTATTTATGTTATGTATGTTCTTAAAAGCAGAGTCTGGAGACCGTAACATGCTAATCAAATGGATCCGGCCAGCGCTCAATTGCAGTTAAGTCTGATAACTGCAGGCCCGTCTTTATAGACCAAACACCAACAGGACCATGTGAAAATTAAGTTTAAATATAAATCATTGTGTTGCAGTGGCCTCCTGTGAGAAATAAATCTTAATAAAACTGTGGGCTATCTAGGCTGGTGTAACACTGCATAGGACCCCAATGAAGCTACATTAATAGACATTTATATTTTCTCCATTAAAATAGTTGACAACTCATGCAAGCAGAGATTTTCATTTTTATAGGAAATTAAATTATCCAAATAATAGTTTTAATAATTCAGCCAGATTTGAGGTCCTCGTGGCCATTATTCATGCGGCTTTTCAGGATATTATCATTATCATTATTATAATTGCTGTCAGTAAGTTAGGGGCGGAAATTGCTTTTGTCTTCTTCAGGAAGTTCTCTTAGTAGTACGTCAGCCAGGACCGTTTTTGGGCCCAAGGGGTGTAGGTGGAGAGTAGAAAAATTTAATGACTACCTCATGTTAAAGTGGGGATCATGCTGGGTGGATGTAGAATCAAAAGTAGTGCAATTGTTTTTTTATGGCGCCCCAAAGGGTCAAAATTGACCCAAAAGTAAGGTAAATATCATAGAATTGTGAGTATTATTCCAAGTTCCCTATTCAAATTTAATAGTATTGAATTTCCCTACCTATAGCTGTGGATTCAAGCATTTGTGAATGTGGGAATTGGGGGTCAAAAAATGACCAAGAAATGGCCAAAAAGGGGTTAAAATTGACCAAATGGGTTAAAAAAATCATAGATGGTGATGTAATATTTCCAAATGAACACTTAGTGCCCAAGCTTAAAAAAAAACTTATGTTAGTGCAAAGGGGGGGGGGGGGGGGGGGGGGGGGGGTTCCGAGGGACTCAACCCAGATAAAACCACTTTCCCATGGGAGTTTGATCATAACACAACACAATAAATGGTGTCACGTAAGAACCACATACCCACCAATAAAATGAAAAATCTGAAATTTGACCTTATGGGCCAATTGAAATTGTCAACTCTCAACCCACAAAAAAAAAAGTGGTTTGCACATTTCCATCCTCAGCAACTCCATTTTGGTTTTGAACAATTAAAATAATTATTGCAACATATGGCCAATTTATACCTCTTGTAGTTTTTCAAAAATTCACCTTGGTATTCCCTATAGGACTAACAGCCCCGTTTACATGGGCCAACAGCGATGAATTCGATCGAGTCGTCATCGTTTCAATTTTCCTAAGTGTAAAACACATGGCAGTGTAATCGATACGACTCAAAAGTAGAATTCGCGAAGTTGCTTTTAGGAAACCTTACTTTTGACGTGAATTTCGAATAAAGTCGTCATGAATTCAAAATCTTTTGCAGTTGAGACGAACAAGTAATCGATTTCAGTATACTGCGTCAAAAATAAGAAGTGAACCAGCCTTTGAGTATTTCGCTTATCAACAAGCAGCATCTAAGGTAGCGCGGTCATTCAAAGAATTTGGATTTCGACGTCGGTTTTCTTAGTTTTATCTCTAGTTTGCCATTAGTTTTGAAATCTTTAGCCTAATTTCACAGAAAAGGCTAGAGAATAACCCCGGACACCGAGGAGCACCTAAATTTAACGTCGGTACAGGGTTACGCATCTTCAGGGCTCGAGTGTGGAAGGATCGTGCGAAATCTGCGTTGAACCTGAAGTCAAACTTCCCGAAATGAGAGCGCCAACAGACCTTAATTTATTTTCTGAAAGCGAATTCGGGAATCCGCTGTTAGTGTAAACACCCTATTAATCGAAGTAATTCTATGCTAATTCCTTGGTCGGAATTAAATAATGTTTTTGAATTCAATTCAGAATTCAAATTTAAACCCTGTTTTTTGCGTATATATATTAATTATTGTTTCCCGTATAACAAAATTATACCAATCTGGAAGGGAATATGGGAAATGAGTCAAGGAATCCCAAAACTATGAGTACTATTTGACTTCCTCAAAATACATATTCTTGAGGAAAACCAAAAAAAAAACGTTTGATTTCATATCTTTTTTTTTTTTTGGTTCTATAAAAAACAATATTAAAAAAATGTTATAACAATGTGCCATGTTCGTGTTTGTATTCCCCGAGTCATAGTTATAGGGAGGGTATTTCAATTTTTATTCAAATTCTGCACTATTTATCAATTTATTTGCACAAAAAAAGGCCAAACCCAAAATCTGCATGTTTGAATTTGGAACAATGCCTACGAAAGAATGTTCAAAGGTTGACATAAATCACGATTTTCAACCAAAATGAAATCTAAAAATAACGACCCTAATTTTGATATGGTCTATACGATGAATTTCATTTCTTACCTGTTGGTGATATGGACCGGCCTTGTCCTTTAAAAATGCCTCCTTACTGTGCTAAAAAAGCACTTCTGAAGATGAGTCAGGGTTAAGGTGTGATGGAGGTTGCATTTTGTATCAAATTGTGTTGTTTATTTTACCCAGATTTAGGGTGCTGAAAATCGCACACCCAAAAGACCATTTTAGGTGGTGTGATGGGTGCTATCGCACTCCCACGCCTCAAAAAGACAAGGACCTGTATGGATTTCGAGTAACTGCACCAGATAAATCAAGAATTAGTCTCGAAGTGAACACAGAGAAAATCGCCATTTTGTACCAAAGATTCTTTGGTCACGTTTCGATTAAAAAAATATAGCCTTATTCCAAGCAACAAGCGTAGTCATCTATTTTCTCACATGCTTTGACCAGGTCAAATTTATTCATCTGGATACTTCTATCAAAATTCAACAATTTATGTGGCTCAAATCGTGAAATTAAATCCCATTATGTTTGCAAAAGCATCTCACGTGGGGCAACCATTGTACAATTGCGTACAAGTTACCATGGGTATGATCATCGAATCGATGCATCAAGGCATTTCTGATGGCTCATTACCTTCGACCGAATAGCAAAGATTGCATTAAATCTTCAGTCTCCAGATACATGTATATAGTGGGGCAATGAAAATACTAGATAACATTTTGGAAACAAAAAAAAAAAACCAATCACTTCTATGATTTTCACATAATTTGGGGCCCCCCCAATTTAACCCCTTTTGCCCTCTATGGAGTCAAAAAAACCAGAGTCCAATATTCAAATTCTTCTGAATGACAGCTGAGTGTGAATTAAATACTATTACATTAATATGAAGTTGGAATTCACCATCTATGAGTTTTACTTATTTGGGTCAATTTGACCCCTTTTTGGTCCCTTTCAGGGTTTAAAATTAACCCCGGAATCCAACATTCAAAATTCTTGAATCTACAGCTATATAGTGTGGGGAGTAAATAGTACTAAATTTCAATATGAGTGGAATAAATAATCGCCATTCTATGGATTTTTTGGGCCGCCAGCTTTAGCTGGAGACCACTTAGCATCCGTTGGTGCTGTGTTGATGTGTGGATGTATGGTGTGTATGTATGTGTGTGTGGGTCACTAAAATGTTAGTTTTTTTTTTTTTAATTGAAACCTCAATTGAAAAGTTGAAGTTCAATGGAACCCCAGTCCCTCAATCACATAAAAAGGGGTAACCATGACAGTTCTAAATTTCGCAGGAGAGGGAAAAGGGGTAATTTTTTAACTGTCATCGCGGACTGCGAAATAAGGAAAAAAGGGATTTATTCTGGGCATCTGTATCCGCCGAAATTTAAGAAAGGGGAGTTATTCATAGAATTGGTGGGTCGACTACCAACTTTAATGGAACATTTGTTTATCTTTGTTGCATTTTCATTTAAAAATCATTATACAGGTATTGTAATTAAAAAGACACATGATCATCTGGGAGTACAGAGTAATGTTGATACTTGTTTGTTTTGTATGTGAAAATTATAAGAGTTCATAAAGGGGTGTCTGAAAATCTTTTCATGAAACACCTTACTGAAAAAAGGGTATTTTTAACCCCTGATTTTGTATCGACATTGCACAAAAAGGGGGGGGGGGGGGTAGTAAATTTTTAGGGGGGGGGGGGGGGGGGTAAATTATAAGTTTAGTGAAATTCAATGAATGAAAAAATTATTGAAAAAGGGGGGGGGGGGGTTGGGGGGGGGGTGGAAAAAAATAAAAACTTCCTGGTTAACCAATTTATGGTGAGTCTGAGGGACCGGGGGTTGGAACCAAAACTTGTGTAATAGGTCACCATGGGATTCCCTCTCGTCGATGAATCAAAGGTCAATGTACCGACGGTCAAAGGTCATGTGAGGTCAAGTTCATAAAAATAGGCTTAAAAATGTAAAATTTGACCTCAATTGAAAAGTTGTGAAGTTCACTTGGAACCAAAAATTATGTCATAGGGGCCACCATGAGGATCCTCTCATAGTTGGCTAGGTCAAAAGCGTCAGTACCCAGTCAAATGTATGTGAGGTACAAGTTTGGGAAAATAGGCTAAAATGTGTAAAATACTCAATTGATAAATTGAAGTTCAATGGAACCAAACTTCTGTCCTGCATTGTGGGCACTATTGGGATACATCATAATGTGATGAGGTAAAGGTACATGTGCCAAATTAATAGGTATGAGCGGCCCACGATTATATTTTTTAAATCTAGCGCTCGGAAGGCGCGAAAGCCGAGACGAGAACCACAAAAATTCTAGTTCTTATTGGGATCAATTTTGACCTTATTGCCCATACAGAAATCGAAAACTTGAGCCCCTTGCTAAAGCGGTTGAGTTACTATAGGCACAATTCATTCCCGTAAGTATCCTTTAATATTGCGGTTTATTTCCATTTTTGGATAAGAAAGGATTAGGAATATATGCGAAGAAAGAAGTAATCCTCCCTAGCAATACATGATGGAATATGAATATCAAGAAATAAGAAAACGAACTCATTATAAACCTAATGAATAATTAAAATTAACCCTAACATGCTTGGTTAATGCTTTATTATTATTACTATTATTATTAGAAAGCGAATCTCATGCCTGCCAGGGCATGTATAAGAGATGCCTATGTACCGGAGGAAATTGTGGCTTTGTGACTTGGCAGTGAGGAGGATACACCGCAATAAATTTAATAATGACTGTGGGTGGGTATATACACCTGATGACCAATGAAGCTTCATCCAGTTCAATTATTTATATTTTCTTTCAAGGTTGCGAATCCCAAAAAGGATTAAAGGGATAGGCCCAGCAGATAATGGGAATAGAATATAAAGAAGTGGGAATTTTTTTTTCATTTTTTAGCTTATAAGACAAAGCTAATTATGTACAATTCCATAAAATTGCTTTAATTATTGCAGGCACAAAAAACACCAAATAGTGGAAAAAAATTAAGTATTTGAGGGAATTTTTCATATCTGTCGTCCTCGCAAATAGACATGCAGTGATTTGACGGACTCAAAATCTACCCTAAACCAGCTAGCTGATTTGTGGTTCTACATCAGTGCAGAACAAACAAAGATAAACAAATTGTTTGAGGTCAAACTGTACAAGTTAATTATACACAATATTACGCTTATAAATCTTTGATATTCACACGGAAAGGGTCATCTGATCTCAAGTTGAGAATTTTTTCTAGCACGTATGTGTATACCAAATTACGGAATCGGAGTTTATAGAAAATTACGGAATCGGGTAACTTTGGAAAGAATATTCCCATCCAATCCAGAGAAGCCCGTGCCATTTTTACTTTCAAAACCAAAGTGCTTCTATAAATCTATGTAGTTTTCTTCGTGATGCTTATTAAGTTTTTCTTGTTTATGTTTCTATTTCCTTTGGGTATTTTCCTGCTCGCAGTAGTAGTTTGCGGATTGCGCCTTTGATTTTTGCAGTTGATTAAGGCGTCACATTATAAGTAATTATGTCTGTATGTAAAAGTTAATGCCTGTTTCTAATACACAGATTTCAGCAAAATAGAATTTGATTGAATATTGATTCTATGTTTCGGGTTCAGCAATCACTGCTGTCCATTTAAGGGTTGCGAAAACATAATGTTTCACAATACAGATTTAGTTACTCTTTTCTGCACATCTTGGAACTAAAACTTTGTAGCAAACACCTGTTTGCTTCAGAGAAGGTGTCATTAAAAAACTAAAATAAGTAATGAAATATGCCAATACTGAACACGTGTGAAGTGCTTCTTCAATATTCTGTCATCAGATACTGTTCCAGCCAGGTGGGGGCAAAGGGGGGAAGGCTGCCCACTCTAAAAAAAAAAATCTTGAGGGGAAATGGGAAAAACTTAAAACACAGATATTAAAGTTAAATCAGCCCCTTTTCAGATCTTTTGGCACTGCTACGGGAAATTTTTGCTGTGACTACTTTGTGATCGGGACCATTTGTTTGCAACTACCGGGAATTGGAAAAGTTGCCCCTCAAAACCACCAGACTGGCTACGTGCTTGGGCTTTTCATGCCACACTGGAACTTTAAAAATAACGTTTTTGTTGGAAATGCTCAAAATTCAATAAAATTGAACACCTCTTGAATCTAAAGGGCAACCGAAAATGTGGAAAAATATTACGTGCAACCCCACTTAAATATTTAGTATAGCTTGACAAGCTCAAAAAATA
The DNA here is from genome assembly GCA_023653785.1 of Ophioderma brevispina. Classification (NCBI taxonomy): domain Eukaryota; kingdom Metazoa; phylum Echinodermata; class Ophiuroidea; order Amphilepidida; family Ophiodermatidae; genus Ophioderma; species Ophioderma brevispina. The sequence goes on along the minus strand of JAMKCH010031715.1, from coordinate 15,438 downwards.
GATTTTGCTCATAAGCTTGTGATGGTGGAAGGGCTTTGGGACGGACCGTGCCGGACGAAATGCAAATTTGTTAATTAAATGAGCTCGTTGCCATAGTCAACGGCCCAGTTTGTGTTGTTTGGGCAAATGCATGTTACAGCTATTTTGGAATGAAAAAATTGAAAAAAAGTGGGGGAAAATTGTATTTTAGGAAGGGGTTTTGGCCATTGCTTTGGGGACGTTCAAAACTATGTTCAAAATTTAGTTTCATAGTCACAAAGCCCCATCTTGGTGCTGTTTCAACAGGAAAAAATGTTCTCAAAACCATGCTTTTTACTATGAATTTTGACCCCTGGCAACACTGTAAAGTTTTACAACTTGAAAAATTGAATTTGGTGGGCCTATTGTTGACAAGCGAAAAAAAAAAATCCACTTTGCGCGCTGGTCTGAATATTGACTCGGTGTGAGTTAGGTAAAACAGACAATTGCCCAAACATATCTATGAGAACAGCTTGGGGAATATAGTCTATCATTAGCGGGTTGTTGCCAGAAAAATAAAGAAAAATAGGCATTTTGTGAAAATGACATTTCATTATAGTGAAATTTGTTGTCTTTAATTGGTTTATAAAATTGGGGTGGAAGTGAACTTTCTGAGTCATTGTTTGAATAATTGTCAATAATCTGAATGTTTTTGAGGAGATAATATAAGTTTAGTGCTTGACGCGGATACAGTTTGTTGCCAATGCTCAGTATGTGTAATTTTGACAGTTCCAGTAACTATGATCGTAATTTAAAAATGTATCGTTAATGTTGCTCCTGTCCCCATATCATGTTCCTGTTGTATCTTTCTTAATATTTAGTAGAGAATTCAAAATATGTTTGGGGTGATATTTGATAGTGTTGCCAGATTCCAAATCTGTTAATTTCAGGGGGGTCGGCATGCCAAACCAACAGCAAAACAGACGGATCAACTTCGGGCTGTAACACACGTGCTGGTATTATGCAACGGCGGGGAGGGGGGTGGTGGTAGGGACTGCACAACCCTAACAACAAAACAGAAAATTCAAAAAGGAATCAACTTCCGGGTTTGCTAGTCTGTTTCAAAGACTTAACGGTAAGGAGGGCGCTCTTACGAATATCGAAACGGTTTACACACAGACTTGATCTAAAGACTAGGCCTGGTCACGAATATTTAAAATCTAAAGACCGTTTATGGAAATTACAATATTTTGCAGCGGGTTAATCCACTAACCCGATGGATTTTGAAAGTCAATATTTTTACTAAAATTATCATGATATTACTAAAATCTTTTGAACAAAAGTTTAAGAGATGATTTTGTAATGTCACTGGGACCGAGACCGCCATAGTAAATGCACGTAGCAATTCCACAAATTACCGTTTGGAAATCCCCAATGCCCAAATCGAGCAGATCGTGTCCTACCCCCCCTGTTATTCAAAGACTGAACGATAGGAGGGCGCTCTAGCATATAAAGGCTAGGTCTGGTCACGAATATTTAAATCTAAATGACTGTTATTAGAAATTACACTATTTTGCAGTGGGGTTAATCCACTAACTCCGACGGATTTTGAAGTCAATAATTTATTCTTAAATTGTCATGCTATTACTAAGATGTATTGAGCTAATGTTCAAGAGGAGATATTGTAATGAAACTGAGACAGAGACTGCCAAAGCAAAATGCACGTAGAAGTTCCCAAAATTACCGTTTGGAAATCTCAATGCCCAAATCGAGCAAGTCGTGTCCTACTCCCCCCCCCCCTGTATAATTTTGTTAAATATATATCGTTATATGTTTAACAGCTTGAATCAATATTAGAAAAAAAGATACTGGCGCAGATCTTGTGGGGAAGCATTAGTATTGGACGTCCCGTGACCAGTTTGTGGGGGACTACTTTTGAGAGTGGTTCTAGGGGCTTTTGAGGATGCTGATCACTTTAAGCCAAGTCCAACCAAATGGTGGGAACTCTCACTAGAGGGCGATGCACCTCTAACACTTAATTGTGTTAGAGGTGCTGATTCCATCCTTTGGGCTAAATGAAAAAAATGTATGTGTGTGTGTTATCCCTCGACTTACAAAGCCTTTTTTGCATCACATTATCCTCCTTCGGAAATCTCTTACTAAGCACTTGATACTTTTGATTTTGGTACCAATAGATAGCTATGATCATTCTCTTTCGCTTGATACCAAGATAAGTACCAGCATACCCTTTATGGCATCACAGTGACGTCATAAAGACCATTAGGCAGCAAAAAATTGTCAATTTCAGAAAACACAAGTGCACAATAGGCGAAAATTCAATTTTGCACCAAAATATTAGGACTATCAGATTTTTAAGCTGGCTTTGGCTCTAAATCCAGGGCCGTCGCTAGACATTTTGTCAGGGGGGGTGTAAAGTGAAGAAATGTTATTGCTGCAGTAAGAGTCCTCCGAAGCGTAGTGAGCGAATAAAACAATACAACTAACGGCGCACGGTTCGGGTCCACTTAAGGGCCGTTGAAAATTGTCCTAAGTAGATGCTCTTACAGACCATTTTTTCTTGATCTTTTGAACTGCACACCGCAGATGCCTTGACACAAACGGGAAAGCCCTGAATGGGTGGGGTACAGTGGCCCGCTTTAGGGCCCCTGGCAGGGTTCAGGGGGCGGAGCCCCCGGAAGCTCTTGGATTTAAGCTATTCAGAACCTTCAACATTACCACTGTTTCAGGGGTAATTCAAAGTAAAGACCCAAGTAAAGACTGCTTTCTAACTTTGCTCACTGAGACGGGCAGTATACATGTATAAGCTTGTACTGCCAAAGAGAATTGCATATCGAGTGCCAATCTTTTTAATGGGTGTGGTGCAGTAGCAGAGCCCTTATGGGGGTCCAGGGGGCGAAGCCCCCGGAAGCTATTGGATTTCAGCTACAGAACTCAAGATTACCACTTTTGCGGGGTAAGGTAGTGGTTAAATGGTAAACCCCATAGTGAAAGAAAAGACTGGTTTCTACCTTTGCTCACTGATCCGGCAGTATAAGCTTGTACCCCGAAGGGGAAATATACACATTTATAGCTAGCGCCAATGTCTTGAACGGATGCGGTGCATGAGCAGAGCCCCTGCCGGAGTTCAGGGGGCGAAGGGGGCCCCCGGAAACCTCTTGATTTTTAGCTATTAAGAAAGGCATTTTTGAAGGGTTAAGTATAGTAAATTAATCAAATGACAGCAGTGAACCTATAAGTTTATGGTGCTGGGGGCTAGGGAATCGATCCCTACCAAATTTTTTCTTGACCACGTCAGCAGCTCCCCGACTGAAAATTCCCCTTAAATACTGGTAAACCAAACTTGGGGAATGGCACATGGCTCCCCTCGTGTTTTTCTAAATCCATTTTACAACATTTGATCACAAGTACTGTTGGCCACATTAACAATTCAGATTACGTGGGTTTAGCCTTGGAACAAACTAATGGCTTGAGGGAAGCAAAATATTTTGATATGTGGATTTATGTAAGTCTGAGTTCAATCTCATGCGTTTTGATGCCATTCTCCTTTGGTTTCATTCTTACTGATTCCTTTTCTTTTTTGTCTCTTCTGCTTTCCCCTCGTCTTTGCTCTTTCTCTTTTCCTTCTCTCTCTTCCCTTTTCTTTCTTCTCTTTTTGAGGGACGCTGGGGGCTGTCCACCCCCCACACACCCCCATGGCGACGGGCCTGTCTAAATCATGGCAAAGACCAGCTTTTAATACATACAGAGGGTTTTAGAGCTTTACTCTGCAGAATGCAAGAAAAGTATCAAAATAGTATATATTAGGCTTTAAGTTGTGTGGCACTGAGCTTTACCGTCTAGCGAGGTTTATGAACAGCATTTTTTGACGCCGCGTACTGGGCATATATTAGTACTCATTTTGGTATCAAAGGAAAACGGAGACCACAGCTCTCTATTGTACCACAATCACACGTTTTGAGGTGTTTACTAACAAATTCCCGACGGGACTAACCTAAAGCATGTTGTTAAAAAAGTGCCAGGAAAGAGGGTAGGTATTTTAAAAGTACACACACATTGTTTTTTCACTTAGCACAAAAGATGACAACTCAGCTCTCTAACACAATTAAGTGTAATTTCACTTTTTTGGGTAGTCCGATTTTTATGATTCAAATTCTTATGAACGGTTACAGTATAATGAAGTGGATATCTATATTAAACCAACTATACTAATGTTATTGATTTTCTATGGAAAAAAATATAAAACATTTGGGTGTCGATGGGTACTAATCATCTGGGACAACCCTGTAGTTTGTTCTAGAAATTTCAGCGAAGGTCATGTGCTCCCAGTACCAGCTGAACTCAATGGTATTCCCATTAAATGTTGTTATGCCAGCGAGGTCCACACAAACTATTTATAGACACTCAGTGCGTGAGCCGGGGGGGGGGGGGGGGGGGGGGGGGGCAGTGCTCCCGGGGGGGGGGGGGGGGGGGGCAGGGGCATGTGCCCCCTCCCCGATCGAGATGTTTTGTCGTAACTAAACGGGTTCTGTCGTACATTGTCTCTAAAAAGCTGTAAGCTAGGTTTTTTTTATGCGTTGTTGCATGATAGAGCTTATGTGAAAATTGGTACTAATAAACTGCTTAATAGTCATTACATTAGTATCTTGCTTTGGCGGATATGACAAATGTGCCCCATCATCCCCCCTCTATTAGTATCTTTGCTTTGGCGATTAATGACAATGTGTCCCCCCCCCCTTGTTGTGCGGTTACAATACACGTTTCGGTACATTCATAAATCGGTGCCCCCTCGTCAACAAACTCCTGGCTACGCCACTGTATTACAACTATGATATAAAATCAATGAAAAAATCACTGAAATCCGTAATGAACATTATTAAAAAGTACGCTGAAATATCACTGAAATGATCACTGAAACTGTGAAGTTTCAGTGGGATGAGCTAATGTCAGTGGGATTAGTGGAATGGCCTTGGACATTTACGCATACCAAAATGTACTAAGGTCCCACTGAACAATGATCACACTTTCAGTGATATTTCAGGTATAATTTCAGCAATCTTTTCAGTGTTTCATTACAGATTTTCAGTGATTTTTTTTCAGTGAGTGATTTTAGTTCATAATGATAAGTTCCAACTGCTGGCCCAGTCAGGCCATTGTTCGCGCAATCATGATCCAAGAACTTTCATTTATTGATTTGTAACAGCTTCAAGTGCATAGCAAATAAACTGTCAGCCATTCAAGTAATGAGTACAAGTGTTCGAAATTGTTCAACGACATTTCATTGATATTCCACATTCCACACCATTGTAAGCCTATGATGGTTGCTTTAGATTAGTAGCATTAATTTAGGAGCCCAGACATTTTACAATTATGGTGAAACCAGGGAGAAAAACATACATGATTCTCGTACTTGAAGGACGATGGATGTTGTTGTGCTGTCAGCCCGAGAATTCATTGGAATTCTTGATCCCGACTTTTATTGGTAAACAAAGCATAAAATCGTCACAGCTTGTTTATATACAACCTGTTTATATATGCTTGTCCACTTCAAGGGGTCTTTATACAACAATTTTCAATACAACATTGCAAAAAAAAATGGACTTCGATGAAAAATAGGGGCGTGATTTGTTTACATTTTGAAAAAAAATTGCTGATAGTTACTTTAAAAGGCAAAATTTTCAATTGTTCAAAAACTGACAATGCTCTCATTTTTAGAACCCTCTAGTTTTAATTCAAATCCAACAAATTTGGTATCAAAATACGCCTGAAAAGTTTCTGCCTCTACTAATTTTCTTAGATTTGACCCTGAAAATTTGACTTATGGGAGCTACAATGTTGGACAATACCTGAAAAAGATGACAACATTGAGAATGATAATGTGTGATATTTCAAATACATGAATGAGGGAGGCGGGCAACAAAGAAAACTTGAAGAAAATGTCGAAAGCACTTTATTTCACTCATTAATAAACACTTGTAGGTTTTTTCTATTGCAGGACAAAAATCCTGGTGCCCTGTGTGTAGAGTTGAGTGTTGACTTTGTCTGTGTCTATTAACTAGAAAACACTTTATTTCACTCATTAATAAACAAGGTTTTTTTTTCTATTGCAGGAAAAAAAACCGGTGCCCCGTGTGTGGCACGGAAGTGTCAAACCTCTCACGTCATATTCATAAACACTACAAAGGGGACAAAAAGGCAGTTAAAGCCACTTTGGCAGGTGTAAGAATGAGGTACAAGTATGCATCTTAACACTCTTAAACTCTAACAACATAGTGCATGTCAAATATGGTTAGTTAGAACCAAGGTTTTAAATCCGGTTATGAACGGGGTGGTATCTCACACTCAGCAATACTACTGTGTGAGGATATATAGGAGCAAAAGATGATTGACCAGATGCCTTTCTGATGCCAATCCACAGTTTTTGGCAGTGGGCCTAGCCTTTGGGCAACCACGCCCACCACACAAGGCAGCATGTGTTGGATGGCCAACATTAGCTCTCAGAGCTGACGCCCTTGTAGGTGGATCTTCTTTTTCATTCTACCATAGTAACCATCTACCCTCATCATTAGATTTCCTTAGAAACTTGATGGGGTTGACGGTTTAGCCACCGACAACTCGGCCCTGGGACAGGTAGTACTGGTTACCAGGATACAAGTAGCAGGTCCTCAAAGTAACCTGACCTAACCTGACGGACCAGACCCATAATGATAATGATTATAAAAACAGGATCATCAATATGTCCCCCAGAATATAGCCCCAATTGTTTTAAAATAATACCTCTCTGAAGATAAAAACTTATAAATCAAGTGTATTGGGGAACTGCTGTTTTTAAAGTAAGTCAAATTGGAACTTTAAGGCAAATAAAGGACAAAAGTAAAACACAATTTGGATTCAGTGGGCCAACTTTATTGCTGAGTTAAAGACACTTCAGTGATTTGTAAATCAGAAAATCGAAAAATCATAAAAAATCAGATTTTGCATGTATGTAACAAGTACAGGGATCCTAACATAACCTGCAAATGATAAGACAGAGCATCTAATAAGAACAGAATCGGAAATTTAAGTCAAAATGCCCGTTCGCGACCATAAACTACACAAAGTAAGTGAATGGAATCGTATCTTGGAACACTGCAGTTTTCTTCTTCTGTCAATTCTTCAGTTGGAAAAGGTACTTTATGAGAGTTACAGAACCTATCCTTCCCTTTGAACTATTTCCACGCAAATTTCAATTTTTCAAACACTGATAGTGTTCTTTAAACGCACTATCAGTGATTTGCTAATTCAGAAAATCAAAAAATAATCAAAATCAGTTTGTGTATGTCGGTAACAGTCAGTGGCGTCGAGGGGGGCAGGGGGGCACGTGCCCCCCCCGACGGAGATGTTTTGTCGGTACTTAACGGTCCGTCGGTACATTTGTCTAAGTCTATGACTCTGTAAGTTGTTGGTTTTTATTATGGGTTTTGAGCCTTTGGTGATGATTAGAGCTTTTAAAAATTGAGTCCTAATAACTGATTATTGGTCAATACATACTACCATATTAGTATCTTTGCGTTGGCCAAAAATTCTCACCTCCCACTCCCCTGCCCCCCCCCCCACCCCCGTGTTCATAATTTTGAGGCGACGGTAAAGCGAGCCTGGAAAAAAAAATCTTTGTCAGTACAATACACGTGTCGGTACATCACGATAAGGGACAAGGTGCCCCTCACCGCCCTCTATTAGATCTTTCTTTGGCAATAATGACAATGTGCTCCCTCACCCTCCCCCCCGCGTTTTGTCGGTAAAATACACGTGTCGGTACATTAACAAAATCGTGCCCCTCGTCAACAAAATCATGGCTTTGCCACTGTAACAAGTACAGGTATCTAACATATCCTGCAAAATGTAAGACCAGAAGCATAATATAAGGACAAAATGGGACATTAGTCATTACCTCCATACGGCATTAATACAACACGTAATTGAATGGAGTTATCGTATCTTGGAGCACTGGCGTTTTCTTCCTTCTGTCATTATTATTCAGTTGAAATCAAAAAATTCAATCTATTTTGACTTTGGATAAATCACTGATAGTGTTTTAAAACTGTCGGTAGCCTATTCTACATGCACCATGGGTCATGATTTCATGACTGATAAAGCATGAATTCAATACATGCAACAAAGTGCATCCCACATGCAAGTGTAACAATTTTAAACTGTATCCCACTACTTGTGCATGGCCCATAGTGAAGTACACCCTTTTAAAAAAATTTGCAGTTTTTGATTTGGCCACATTTTTGTCTTTTCGCCATGCTCATTTAGCATCAAAGCCACATACAACTCCCAATTTCTACACAACAGTTCTTAAATAACTAAAATTTTAGAAATGATCTTCAAATATGTTTTAGTTTGAAATAATAGGGATTTATTCTAGGAGTTCATAATTATTTTTATAGTAAACACAGAACCAATTGGTCTCCTTAAGCACAAACTGGCTTCTGGGACTAGCTTATTCAGATCATGGTAAAAAAGCAATTCAGATTGTTCTCTGATTTATTTGGGAACTGAGGTCATGCATTATTGGGAGTTTCTGTAACCTGGCCCATCTGACACATTTTTTTTTCTGACACACTTAGAAATTCGGAAAACTCTTCACAGATTAAAGCACTGCAGGTTTATACGGAAACTCCCTGCATTATCTGACTTCATTGTCGAGTGAGAATGAATAAAACGCCAAGAACAAGTTCTGTATACTATCATGTAGGTAAGATTGCACCATGGTTTATAATTCCATGTCTGATTGAGCATGAACTCAATACAGACAATGGAATCAACCAATCAGAGAGTAACTGCCTCTCGCTCTGCCATATGTGGAACTTGTAAAGTATTCTTAAAACAAGAGGCACAGTTTATAGAGACTTATTTTTTTATTTTGTTTATTTTCTTTCAGGGAGACCATGCATGTACATATATTTTAGTATTGAATCATGCCTCATTCACTTTTTAGGAAACATAAAGAGAAAGGAAAAGACCTTACTACAGCTAAAAGATGTCCACTGGGGTGCGGTACCATGCTGAAAAATGGCAAGATCCAAAGACCACTTAAAGAGTGCATAAGCTGAATGTAAACATACACTGTTATGACAAGTTTGGGTTCACCCATTTTCATGCCCAGGAACTTTTGTTGATCTTGTAATTATCTTTCTTTTTAAATTAATTACTTCATATATAAGTAGCAGGCATTTCGGAATAGTATTTGAGGTATCCATTATATTCTTCCTTTTTTTCCCCGATTGTTGTGGTTACTACTAGTAACCACACCCCTTATAGCAATCCTTCCTGGCAAACACATATCCAGATCACGAATGTTTAGCAATTGCGCGCATAAACACAAATTGTGATAATATTTGGGTCAATTGGAACATGCATATATTGTGTATTTTTACGTGCCGTGCCATTTGCAAAGGTTGTTAGAAAATTTTTGTCATTTATGTTGGGTGTCTAGGTTTGAAAAAAAATCTATGGTATTCTTTTTCAAAGTATTTGATTTGCCATTAATAGTGGTCGTTTGTATTTTATATTCATTAATAGCCGTATATTATTTTTAGAAGCAGCAAGCATTCAGTAGTGTAGCAGCAGTCGTGTAGGAGTGAGCCAGTATTAGTTTGAATTAGCTTTGGCAATTATTGTTATTGTGTAGTTCAGCACTGCAGCATATCTTGTGCAGGCTGCAGGCCTCAAGTGTTCAATCTTGAATTATAACGGTTGGAGTTAAAATAGTGTAATATCGTGAAAATAATTTCCCCCTGCAAAAACGAACCAAATCTGAGACACCGCTGCAAGTACAAATAGTTTTTTTTACATCTAGGTATAACGTTCCATATAACTGATCCATTAGATAATAAACTTACTCTGAACATTTCGGTGGCTGCTGCTGCCGGCCATCTTTCTCAACACGAGAATGAGCCAGTCTCACTTCTAGGCTTAGAAGTTTGCCCGTGGTAGAGTTGCCACTTGTATCACCTAATAGCTGATTACCAAGGAGTTATACAACTGGGAACTCTACCAATAGCAACACTCAAGCCGACAGACCTCACCAGCCTCATTCTAGTACACAAGTGTTGGGAAAAAAAAAAGATGGCATCAGCAGTCATTGACACATTTTAGAGTGATTTTATTGCCTCTGGATCAGTTATATAAACTGTTATACCTATGTTTCTGAATGATCCTGACAAATCTCTACAATCATTATAGCATGTTGTTTTTAACATTGAAAAGAACAAAACAAAAAACAGGGGAATGATTGAAATTGGTCAATCCTGATGTCCAGAGTTGTACTTCTTTCACCAAAGTGTCCTCATTTTACCATTTTTAACAGAATAAAAATATGTATAGCAATCCAGGTAAGCAATTGACACCATGACATTCTGTGGACAATTATAAATGAGGAGACTTTGATAAAACATGCATAGCTCTGGGCTGCATTGGCCATTTTCAATCATTCTTATTTTGATTTGATACGAAAATTATGCACTAATAAATTGCATCCTGCAGCAGGATTTGATTAAATTAATTTTGAGTGCCAAGAAAAGAAATCGTATGATATAGACTATTTCACTCATCATGTACAATGCCAGGGTACAATGATATGTAGTGCACAGATACATGTATTTTATGATGTTTGCGCTGATTCTCCTGGTTGGTTATGCAGTGCTGAACTATACGTTTCTGTACTTGAGTTGTGTTACAATATAGTATGTGTTGTAGAAAGTTACAGATTGTGATCTTATGTGATTATGTTCAACTGATAATTTTATCTGAGCTTGTAAATTACACAGAAACAAAGCCCTGTTTATCAAATAGTGGATTGTTAATAAAAGCCGTCCAAGATGCGCTAAGGTACAAAAAAAGAAGGTAGACAAAAAAAGCCGAAAGCTGAAGATAAACAGGAGATTATACAGGTATCAGCAAATGATGTGTCAATTGTTTAAATACCAGCATGTCTCAAAAAAATGTACCCGAATCAGAAAAAAAAATGGTTGTAAATATGAAATTCAAAATAAGTCATTCTACTTGGCATATCATTATTAAAGGACGAAAGACTGGCTTTCCATGGTGTTTGGTTTCATCTTATGGGCTTTTGTCAATCCAGCGATAAATCAATTAGTGCGATATACCAAACCCATTTTGTGCCGCTTTTATGCATGGGCAGATTTGGCTTCGTCGTTATGCCATGGGTCTGAAGCTCAAAAGATTTCAACTTGACAAAAGAAACAAAAACAGATTAAAGTAAACAAACAGAAGTCTAGTTTTTATGACACAAAGTGTACTTGTAAAATGTCAACATAATCAGTAAATGATAAAATAGCTTCTTTCATAAATAATAAAAATACAAATATTTATTCACGTCAATGAAATGGAACTATGAATTATACAAAAGTGGTTATCGTTTAAAATTTATGCCGGAAGGAATGTAATTGAGCAACCAAATCAAGACTCCCACAAATCCAAAAAGAAAGTTTTAAAATATTGCCACTATCTTTGTGCATGTTACTAATTGATTGAAAGGCAATAAATTTGGAATTTGGAATTAAAGTATTCAAAGTGTGGTAGGAAATGTGCGTTTCCTGATACTTCAAGAACATAAAAACTCTCTTCTCGGTTGCTGCATGCCGGCTGTACGCTCATGGTCTCTCTAAACAACAACATGTATGTCGACTGTTATCATTTTATCTTAAGCAGAAACTTACTGATCATAACTTCCCACCATTACGAACTGTTTTCGCTATTTGAAAGTTAATCCCTTTTTAAGAATTTAATATCTGTTCAAGTGTGATAAAATTAGGTTTATCAAATTCGTTCACCGTTTCACTCAACCAGAAAAGCGGCACAAACTCGATATTTGTGTTCAGCAGTAAACTGGAGTTATCTCGATTGAAACAAGCAAATAAAATGAAACAAAAAATCGGGAAAGCTGGTCTTTTCCCTTAATGTGATGTACAAATCGACCTCTTACTTATGTTAAGATATAATATTGTAAAAAAATCGGTTTTGATTGTACATTTTTTTTTTAGCCAGGCTGTACATCTGGATTAACCTGATCATTTTTATAACTACGTACAAAAAGATTTTATTTGCACCTAGCTATACCTAATTAAATTTCTCTTGTCCTACAATGTAATTGGATAAGTATTTAGTTTATCTGATTGTATTTATGTATTTTGTGCATTTTCAAATAGATGTTGCTTTGAAACCTCTTTGAATATATGTAGATGTATGTGTTTTTGTGTGTATGTGATTTTTTGCAACCCATCCAGTTTGCTACCAATCACCAATATAAACTGTTAACCATCACTGATGAAATCTCATTCAGCTGTTTTATGAACACATAGAATGACATCACATTGTCTTTGTGAGACCCAATATCATAAGCATAAATTACAATATAAAGGTTGCAATTAGAATAATTTCAGTGCAGGGATCATCAATGAAATTTCAACATCAACAGTACTACATGTTATAGGATTGGAGCTCAGAAAAGGCATGCAAGAACAAATGGACGCAATGAAGAGAAGGAACATTTGACTCTACATTAGTATTCAGTGGGTTGTGGTTTACAATGGGTTGTCTTTATTGTTTTTAAGCTTACCTTGTCTGGAGGCCACAAGATATGTTTTGCACACCGAGTGCTATACGTGGCCGTATGGCGAGCCCCAAAATAGTAAGAGCTTCATTTATATTTTGCACAGGGGAGTTGTCAATATATTATACAGATTTACATCTAAAACATAATGTTTTATGGTCAGAACCATTGTTGTAAATAAGAAGGAGAAGAACAGATTGGGATTTTTGTTTGGGTATCTTGTACTTGGCATACAAGGAGCTGAAGATTGGCACGTTCAATATATTTATACCGGGTGCTTTGCAGGCATCGACTTAACCAAATATTGGCTGCACCTATGTTCAAGTATCTTGTATAACAGCAATAAGCTACCCACGACAAAATTTCATAATTTTATTTCTAATTTAGAGGAATGGAAAAAACATTTCAATCATTTATGATTAATATTTTCGGATGAATGTGAATATCGTTCCAAACAGGGACGTAGCCAGGGTGGGGGGGGTTGTTGGGGGGGTGCAACTCACCCCCCCAAAATGACAACGGTACGCGGATGATTTGAAGGTTCCGCTTTGCCATGTTAAGGTCCGTTGTTTGTCAATTAAAAGTGGTCTTAAGGTGTGGGTGCATGGATATGAAAGACTAAGCATGACTAAGCAGCTTTTAACCATGGCATTCCGATTGTTAGTGTTACTATACTGTTGTCTTTCGCAACCCATGCGACGAAATATCCCACCCACCCCCGCTCTCAGAATTTGGAGAGACGACGGTTGAAAAATTTTGGCACCGTCGATGCGCAGCGAGCCGGAAAATTTTTTTTGGGTACGCAAAAAGGTACGCTTCTGGCAAATCCGCACACCCCCGCAGTTAAATTCCTGGCTACGGCCTGTCCACACCTTTCCCTTAGCGGATTCCTCACTGGGACATTTTCTGGAATTAGTATAGTCTTACCAGAAATATTTATTTGTTCGAGGTGTTCAGTTAATCATTAAAAAATTTGATATGATTAACTTTCAGTTATTTCAACCTTCATGTTGATGAGGACCCATTAATGTACAGTATACATAGCACACATGGTTCAACTTGCAACAGATAAAAAATGAGATGGCAGCTACGTGCACATGACAGGTTAATCAAGATTTTCTCTAATTACCAATGGTCAACATTTTACTCTTTACTACTGGGGTTCAAGATCAACCTCCTCGCGTTGAGCCCCGGAAACTGATTTCAATCAGGCAAATGATAATCAACCTGAGGCTACGCTAACAACCCTGTTGTCTTTTTAACTCACTGTACTCTCATCATGCCCCATCAGAGGACACAACCTGATGTCAGTCTGGAACACATGCCCTAATTAGGGCAGGCATCATCGGATGTCAAGTCAGATGGCATCTATGTGCTTCAACTGAACATGGAAGGACTCAGAAGGGCAAAGATCAACATCATTGATCATCTTACACAAACGCACAATGTCACTGCGATCCTCCTCCAAGATACACGTACAACTGACAGTTCCATCTTGAAGATTTGTGGCTATACTCTAGCTGCACACACCAGATTGCCACCTTTGTGAAAAATACAGTTCAATGGAACATATTGCAACCTCACCTGCAGACTATACCCTGGAATGGGAAACAACCCAAATTTTATAGACATCCACATCATCGATGTCTACAAGCCACCTAACTCTCAGCTTCAAGCAGATTCTCTACCTACTTATGGTGCAACTTCCATTTACGCTGGTGACTTCCAGTACAGGAATACCAACCCTGATGGATCCACCCTAGAGGACTGGGCTTCCAAAACTGGCGTACAACTCTTGTCCCGTGTCTGCCAACTCAATTGCTGAGAAACTTCTCGCAAATGGCCGTTTCAAGGATATTGATAGGATCACACTCGCTCTGATAAAAAAGAGATAACCAAACTTCGTCGAGCCCCTGGCATGGGTGGGTCACTTTCAACACCCTTCTCACTAGATGAGCTCACCACTGCTATCAGCCAACTAAAGAGGGGCCTGCCCTGGTAGAAAATAAGCACATTGCAAGTACAGTACTTACAATGTACTTATTTCCCACCTTCCAAACCTCGATATTTGGAACAACAAGTAAGTACATCTTAAGCACAATGTAAGTACAGAGAAAATAAGTACAACCCAAGTACAATATGTGTGCTTACATTGTGCTTACATTGTGCTTGCAATGTACTTAATTTGTACTTGTTTTTCCAAGTACATATGTGTTATGATTGTGCTTGCCAGGCAAGTACATTTTAAGCACAATGCAAGTACATTTTGCAAACTCAAAATATGTACTTACACTGTGCTTGTAATGTGCTTGCGGCTGTTCCAAATATCGAGGTTTGGAATGTGCCTCAGCAAGTACATTTTAAGCACACTGAAGAAATGTACTTACATTGTGCTTGCAATGTGCTTGCTGCTGTTCCAAATATCGGGGTTTGGAATGTGTCTTAGCAAGTACATTTTAAGCACACTCAAGAAATGTACTTACACTGTACTTGCAATGTGCTTGCAGCTGTTCCAAATATCGAGGTTTGGAATGTATCTTAGCAAGTACATTTTAAGCACACTCCAGAAATGTACTTACATTGTGCTTGCTGCTGTTCAAGTACAATGCAAGTACATTTTGCACACAATGAAATAGCCACTCAAAATATGTGCTTACACTGTGCTTGCAATGTGCTTGCTGCTGTTCCAAATATCGAGGTTTGGAATGCGTCTTAGCAAGTACATTTTAAGCACACTCAAGAAATGTACTTACACTGTACTTGCAATGTGCTTGCTGCAGTGGCGTAACGAGCGGGGGGGGGGCTCAGCACCCTTGCCCCCCCCCGCCAGCCCCCCAAATGAA
>JAMKCH010031714.1:0-16941 GCA_023653785.1 Ophioderma brevispina | reverse complement strand
TGTTCAAATTACAAAAAAACGAAATATTACGAATTATACAAATAGTGATTATCGAAGTCATTCGGCTCCGTTATTTAAAAAAATAAAATGTTCTCAATGTCTACGATACTTATACATTAGAACTGTGGACTTTCATGTATAGCATTTACTTGCCAAATGCCAGGGCATTTACTTCATATTTTAAAGACAGCAGAGCAAAGTCATCACTTTATTCTAAAGAATACGAATAATTTTACACCGTACTCAAAGAAAAACACAGTTCTCTTAAGTCAATTGGACATTCAGGCCCGACCCAATGGATTCAATAAGTAAGAACATACAATTTTCGAAATCCATAAACATGTTCAGGTCGCAGATAAAGGAAATATTATGAAGGATATGTTAACGATTGGTGCTTCCTTGTGTGTGTTATAATACATTGAATGGAATAGTTAACTACATGTATCTAAGTTGCTATGAATTATGTGAGTATTTTATTATTACAGGAGTGGTACGTATGTCTGTATGCGAGTGGTGCGTGCGCGCGTGTGGGTTTGCGGGTGCGTCTGTGTTTGTGTGTGTGTGTGTGTGTGTTGTGTGTGTGTGAGTGTGTGTGTGTGTGATTTTTTTTTTTTTAAAGTACTTTGTTTTTTTACATTTTGATTTTTTTGTCATGTATATTGAAATGAAGAGGTTTTTATGTAATTAATGTCAGGTGGTGACCCATTTCGGGCCTTTTGGCCTTTTGGTCATCTCCTCATCAAATTGTATTCACGAAGTTGTTATTTATGTGTATTTTTATATGAGGGAAATAAAAGTACGGATGAGATGAAGAGATTCATTATTGGTGGTTCTGGGCGCACAACGTACCGTGCATTATTTGTGTTAATCACTGTTAAAAATGTTCCTTAATTGTACCAGACTTTACCTTTAAATACGGTAACCCAATATTCAATAATCTTTCACGCTTTATTAACTATACCTACATAAAATTAAAATTTGGAAGTAGAAATGTAATTAACAGTGGCTAGAAAAATATACTACACATTGTTGAAAAAAAAGTATATTTATACGCTGACCGTGTTATATTGCAGTAAGTACGTTCTTTTGTAACTTACTTGTTTTTTAATGTAAGAATATCGAACTATGAAAATCGTTTACAAAAAATGTGTATTGTTAAATCACGTATAAGTAACGTCATTAAAAATGCAAAATTTATTTTCCCTATCTTTTTAAAATAGTTTTAAAAATTCTTTTCCTCCTTTTGTACTATATTGAGTGTTATTTGAAAAAAAAGTAGTACAAGCATATATAATAATATATATATATATAATATATATATATATATCATATATATTTAATTTAGCATTTGTTATCAGTAAAGTCATGAAGTGTAGTGGATAAGGTTTGGACTTGTAATGTTAAGGCCCAGTTTCGAATCTGTATAAGGTACATGTGTTAAGTTTATTCATGTGATGATTAGTAATTGGTGCATTAGAATGTGTACATTAAATATAAAACAAGTTGTATAAACTGGTTTAAATCTTTATTTTTTTTCACGTTTTCCTTGTTATTGCCTTTTTCTCAAATTGTTTGCCTTGAAATATAATTTTTTTACAACATGTGGTAACGAATATAAACTTTGTATGATGCCATAGCTACAACGTTAAAGTTTGGTCAGAGGATTGTATATCGTTTTAATTGTTAATATTGTTTATCAACAAGATCAAAATCACAATAACGTATGAAGTCTGAGATTTACGCCGTTATTTTACGTTTTCCTGCTGCACAGTGGTTTTGTATTTTAAAACGGTCTCCCATTATTTTACGTTCTGCACGTTTGTGAGTCCCAGTCGCCAGTCAAATCCATCCCTGTTTTTCACAGGTTTATTTTTAATATTGAGGCGCCCCTCAATTTGGTTAAATGGGCCCTGCAGGTTCCTTGATTTCTGGGGTCATATTTTAAAAAATATTGACTCTACTTTATGAAATTTTCCGGGACATTATTAACAGTCCTATCTTACCTTAAACTCAACGAAGAAGTCATGTTCACTGCTGTTCAAAACCTTATTGGCGCCTGCCAACAAGTATTGCGTTTTTTTTTGGGGGGGGGACACACGGTGTATATATAATAGTAGGCAAAATTACTGTTTTTGCTCCAAGTGGATTGTCTAAATGAGGTGTATGCCTTGGTGTAATTTGATGAAAGGAAATCAACTCAAGGCTATACAGCATAACGCCATCCCCTATTCATCTCTGAACTATTATATTTCGAATTTACCTGCGTCAGCCTTTAATTTGAGAAGCATTTATCTGCTGGGTTTGTATAAAATATAACGGCTATAATACTCATGTAGTTTGGAAATACACCTATTTCCCATTATATTTCCTGAAACCAATTTCTCAAGTTTTTACCTTTGGAACTCCAAAACCAAGGTCACGAGAACTTGTATTAAACATACCTTTGAATTGGGGAATCATTCAAACCGTCAGCAATTCATAACATGCTGAACCAAGTATTTTTGAAGTCCTTAAGAGATATCGAAAAAAACAAACAAGTCACACAATTGATATTACTCTGAAATCCCCGCTATCTAGAAAGAAATGTCATTCATGTCCCGCCTCAATCTTTCCGTTTACTTACATAAGTTCAACATTACTTGCGATTGACCTTGGAAATTAAGTTTACATTGAAATTTTAATAGTGAAAATAATAATGCAATATTATTAGGGGTAATGTTAAGAAAATACTTCAATTCATTAATGTAAATTTGAAGTTAACAACTTGCGACAGTCATGTACGTTAATACTTAAGCTAATGATAATATCAAAGCTACTCAGCTAAAGAATGGCCTCCGGAGAGAAAATTAAGAAGGTTCATGATAGGACCAAACCAGAAAGTCTGGAGCATCAAAACGGATACGGGTGTATGAGTAACTGATGTTATGTTCATCATTTAGGTTGATTTGCCCCAGGTGTAGCAGGAGATATAGCCTCCGGGCTCACAGTCCGGGAAAATGGTGAACAATAGGGACATCGATTCAGTTGACTTCTCACGCAACAGTAGTTTCAAGCTTTATTCGTTGTCGTCTATGGAGCCCGGACTATGATTACCTGCGGACCGCTGATTACGTTCACACCGGTTGGTCTGTCAGCCCAGGGGCTAGGACATCATTCCATTTGTGTGTTTGGCATGTTATGAAAGCATGCAGGTTGGTATTACTTCACGTAGAACTAGTAACTAAAATGATGAAACATAACATTAGTTACCTTAGTTGCAACGACTAAGGTCCCTGTATTCCAGTCATTTTTTCTTCTGATCTTCTTTCTGTTTCGTCTCTGATTTTTCTTCAATGCCCTTTAAAATCCATACTATCCAAACGGCTACCCCATCTCAACCAAGGTTGGTCAGAAGAACCGCTGACCAAGCTTCGTATGCGGTGTACTCAGATTGGGGTCAAAGGTCACGTAAACCGGAAGTAGCCGCCATTTTGTAAAAAACATCTTACAAGCCTACTTGTCCTCAGAAAACAAGTATAGATTCCAAAAGGTGTTCACAAGAATCCTCAGACCCATCCTTCCTATAGGGAGGACACAGATACCACGATCCGGTTCATTTAACATGTCCAATGGCGGCACCATATCTACTAATATGCAAAACTGCTATATCTCACAAACGATAAGACTTGGATAGGTGATGTTGTGCAAAAGTTTGCGGATAGAGTGAGCCGAATCATATGACAGAATATTGACTCCAAGGGTCATCTGTAAGATATGCAAAATGAGCTTACTTAATATGCAAAAAACACTCTAACTCATCAACCAAATTTGGTTCTAAATGTCATATGTGGTTACAAAAACCACTGGATAAAGCTCTATTATATGTGCTCACAACATGAGGTAAAGGTCAACTGGGGTCATCTATGGGGTCAAATCTGACAGAAGCTCCTGACTAATCTAATTTGCCATCGTGAAGGCCACGATGAATTATGAAAAAGAGTCCCACAGTGTCCCCGCTCTGTGACCCATCGTTTAGGGTCAAAGGTCAACATATGCCAACATATCCATATTGCCCATATTGCAAACATACCATATACCAACTTTGTCAGGATTTTTTTTTATGAAAGATGCAAAATAAGAGCTAAGGACCCTGTTATGGGGCCAATGCTTAGGGTAAGGTCAATTACCAATGTGCAAAAATTCCAAGACTACGGTCCGGGCTCTTGAGCCCAAAAATGTCTCTAGTTACTCCTAAAACCGATATCCTCTGATGTTCAAACTTTATGGTTGGTCCAACACACCCATATCTACTTTGAACCTTCCTAATTTTTCTCTGTCTCCGGGTCCTTCTTAAGGCGAATTACTATATCATTTCTCCATAAATAGGTCGAGTGGCTCCAAAGAGAGTCGCAGTTGCATAACATCTAACAACTTCCAGTAACAAGTTCCCTGGATTCATACACTGATTTATGATGATTTATTTTAATTCCAACAATGATCAGAAAAAAATAGAGTATGAACAGTGACCGTTAAAAACTTTTTACCGTTTTCGATGGTGTGTAAATTAAAAATATTCAACTAGAACTAAAGATAGTCACCTAAAATGCTAATTCCAAAGTTGAATCTGATGTAGTAAACATTTATGCATAATATAACAGTACCATAAGATTTATGACAAAATTTCCATATCCGGAATTTTATTACAAAGATGTAATTTTCAATATGAAGGACATCGATTTGAGCTTAGCTATTTCACACAGTGATTAGCATGTGGGCAAGCATCATGTATATGCAAAAAAAAATCAATTAGTTAGAAAATTGAGGAAAATCTCTGAGTCAGCCTTTAAACTTAACCCTATCGACACGGGCCAATTCTGGATACGTCAGTGGCTTTAGAGACGGCGTCCCAAATGCTTGCACGTCATTTGGAAAGCCATCTAAAAAGAATATCAGCAAAGACTAGGCTTGTTTTGACTAATTTAGATGCATATTTCATGCTGATTATGAATATGCCCTGGAATATTTTGACCTTTTTGAAACAAAAATTGACAAATATTGATCTTTGAGCGACTGGAGTCGCTTGCCGTGTTCAAAGGATTAAGCGCATAGAAAACATGAAAATCATAATTATTAGGACATAGGCTATATTGGTATATATGAATTTATAAAAATCATCCAGATAATTTGGAAATTTGTGATTTCAATTTGGATACATAAATTCAACAGTGTGACAGTGATGCTATTCTGTAAGTATTGCCCAGTCTGGACATGAGAAAAAACGATGAGCAATGATGCCTTGGGTGTATCCCGAGGCGTAATTACAAATTATTTAGCAGTTTTATTTTGAGATTTTACACGTTAGGAAGCTACTTTAGAACAATTGCTTCGGACAATATTACAACAATCAAAGATGGGTTGCAACAGGCTTGAAACAATGGAATTATAGGAGTACAAACTGAAAATATTGGGTGAATGTTTTCACTCTTTCTCACCGTGTAAAATATGTTGACATCGGTTTAATAAAGAGATAGCCAAATGTGCGTCTTCTACATGTGACATCAATCATAAACACAAAGTAATTACATTGAACAACCCTTTGGCATCAATCGAATCTTCAAAATGTGTTTAGGTTTACGCTGTTTAACCCTGGTAGTTATGCTAGATTATAACACAAAAGTGGTTGTAAGATGGTTATAAGCCATCTCAAAATCATTATGTTATGTGGGGTGTGGGGTGCGTGTGTGTGTGTGTGTGTGTGTGTACGTAAGTGTGTATGTATACGTTGTTTATTTAGTGTGTGTGTGTGTGGCGTGGTTCTTATTGTTGTTCTGTATGTTTGTCTATTTGTTGTTTTGCCAGATATATTTGAGTGGTCACATTTTTCTCAATTGCTTTAATAAGCTTTAAAAGGAAAGGTTACTTTGTACGTTCAGATGATGGGACACTGGATAGACGAAAATAAATGATTTTGACGAAATGTAGGCCAATAAAATTTAACTTTTTGATCACGTTTAAATCATGACCAAAAATGAAATTGTGTTAAACCAAAAAGTCTATTGCATTTTCTGTGGACAAAAACAACTTAAAGTGACAGGGAGGAGATTTTTAGGTACGAACTTCTCTAAAATTGCACAGGATCGGTTATATAGACTACCAAGAAACTTTCGAAGGTTTATTGGACAAAGTACAAAAACCCGCAAACTTGTTTTGGAAACTTGCCTGCTATCGTTAATCTTCCCTATAGGAAAACCAGCTTTGATTTTCTGTCGTGAACGAACTACTAAATCGTCATTGTTACATAAAGGCGGGCGTATTTGGCTTATCCACTTCAGGTGTAATTACTACATTGGTAAAGCATTCCAAATATGCAAAAAAAATTGGGGACGCTGCGTTTGGAAATGTCATGGGTCTCTTTACCGAGTACGAGATAATTGACAAAATTTTTAAAACTAACGGAAACTATATAACAACAGCGGGCGAAGGAAAATATTATCAAGGTGTTTTTTTTAATGCATATATTGAAATTTCACTATCATCTTTTAAGAAAAAATGTAAGTGACACTTTGGCGGCGACAATTGTAAGCAGCCCGTTAAAAGAACGGATCATTGATACGTTTTGGAATGGTGCATCGTTTATGTTTTTGAAAAGGTTCTGAAGAAATAACGATATTGGGATGACGGGGAATACGACAAACAGAGACAGGCAGAGAGAGACAAAGAGACAGATACGTGTGTGTGTTTGTGTGTTGTGTGTGTGTCGGTGGTTTGTATCGGTGGTGTTGTCCCCTATGTGTGTGTATCCCATATGTGGTGTATCCAATATGTGTGTGTGTGAGGATGCTTTTACGATGTTACATGACTGCGCGGCTTGTTACATAAAACCCGAAAGAGACAAATAGAGACCAGCGAATAAGACAGAGGACACGAGAGAGGAGAAAGAAAGAAGATCATCTTTAAGGATCATCAAGTTGTTGAGTTGATCGTCGGTTTAGAAGTATCTCATTAATTCACTTCTTGGAAGATGAGCAAATAGAAGAGTAGCCAGGTGTCTAGTCCAAGACTCCCCTAGTGATGGCCTGTCGTAGAAATAAAGTCAACAAAAGGGGACGGGACGGGGGAATGTCAGCAAAAAGCCCTTAAAATCCCCTGACTCTGTGTTAACCTCTCATTCGCATGCCACCCACGGGTAAGCATTTCAATCTCGTCTCCCGGCGCAAGGAGCAGAAAACGTTGTTTAGATTATTAATAAACGTTTATTAGTCACTAAAATGTGAAATATAGCAGTTTAGACATCCGTTATTCAAAAGGAAGGTGTCAACCTCGGGTATTATCCTGATTTAACATTACAAATTGCCCTGCGGATAAAACGTTTAAAAAGGACAAATGGCCCGCGAAAAGGGCACTAAAATTACAAATTACCCAAAGAGTAAATTATCCTATTCATTTTCGTTATATACAGCTAGACGTGCTAACCTTGACACTCGGAGTTTCGTGTCGCTCATAACTTGGTTTTGAAGAGATTGCTTTTTAAACACTTCATTTACGAACGCTATTAGTTTCCTTATTTTTTGAATTCAGTTGGTTATCCAGAGGGACAATCGGCTATATATTTAATAAATATATTTTTTTTTTTTTTTTTTTTAATTTTATTATTTTATTTGCATATTGGTTTATTTCTTTTATTGATTACTTCAACCTTGAAGTTAATCAAGTCCATGGCATGAACTTTACCACCTCTTTCATTACAGAACTTAACGTTTTCTGGATTTCTATGAATGGTTATTTAATCAGTGCAGATAAACAAGTTTTGAATCCATTATATATTTGATCCAGGTTTCCTGAACATATTATGGAAACAAAATTAGGGGATTATATCGAAAATATGAATTCGTTGACATTCAAGTGAAGTCCCGTTTGCATTAGGGATTAAGACCTCTTCTGTTTTTAATGATCAGAGATGATGTAGTTATGAGCACTGTTATGCAGATCACTTACTCCTTGTCCACGCTCTCAATTTTCACACTCTTACGTGCGCGTTTACGGACCTGTATTTTTCCTAATTTTACCGTTTTTCAATAGGGTTTAATTGCTCAGTTGTTCCAAGATTTTTCATTTCAATTAGTGTTGACAATTGGATTTGGTTTTAGAATGGCCCCACGGGGACCTAAGGGCGTAAACAATTTATATGCTGGCAGCGAACAGCCATAAGAAGAAGTATCTATTCACATTATATTTTTGTCGTGAGTGATAAAAAGCGTTGTTCTTTTATCTGTTTATTAAGATATGAGATTCGCTTGCATCCCTTGGTACACGCACACAAAGAAATATCATAGTTTTTGGTGAGTAGATATTTTTACTCGTCGTTTTGTTGAAATTTGTTAAATCAGTACACCGCCTTTTCCTTTCCTTCCATCCGTAAATTAGCTGCAGATATTATAAGCTATCAATTGTAGACGTTTACCACAGTCTTTTTTTATTAGGAATCGAAGGTAACAATGCCTTTGACGTAGATCAAGAATTTGATTAATGCAGACAATTTCAGTGGTGATGTTTCTTTATACAATTAAGAGTAGCCGTCTCTTATCAGGTAAGTATACTTTACGGTTGTCTCGATGATTGTTCAGCGCGCTTTGCTAATCGCTCCTTTCACCAGGCAAACAGGTTGTAGGAAGGGGATTCTTCATGATGGACTTTGTACGTTCTGGATAAGGGTAGCGAGCAAAATGAGTGGATCGTTTTGTTCGCAGTCCATGAGAGTCCTCTGCTTTCTAAACATATAAAACCTGTCAGAATGCTTTGATGTAATGCGTTTCATTGAAAATGGCAGGATTTTTGCATAAAACCTATCATAAAAGTTTAATAATCTTTCTGACATTATAGATCCCCCACAATTGGTATTTCAGGGTGATCGCTTTCCTTTAACCATTGAATGTCTATAATATTAATTCCGAGGGAGTTTGCGTGTATACATTTAAAAAAATAGTTGTAAAATTCGGTTTGTTTTGTTTTCTACAATACTCCATCTTACCTAAAATCACTGACCTTTTCATACCGCGGTAAATTTTTTGAAAAAAAGAGATTTGGCATCCAAAAGGTCAAAAGTTAATTGTTGCTTTAGTTTGGTTCTCCAGCTTATATAACATAGTATCACAAATTATAAAACAATACAATTTTCAGTGAAAAGTGTTATTAATGTACATTATCTTTAGTGATTAAAAACACATACACAAACTAATATAATTAAAAAAAATAACAGTGACAAAACAACCAGGTAAAATTAAGGTTCTGGATAATCCATGAAAGTCAATATTTCAGGCTTATTTCCAATGGAGTCTATTTCATAGAGACAAAAAAATATGAACACGGAAACCCCAATATGGAATATAATTTCAAACCTGCGCAGTGAAAAAAGGGTGATACCCCTTGACTGTTCAGGGTTATTTGAATTTTCACAGAATCGCTAACTGAGGAGTCTAACGATATTTCACTCACTTATTGAGATGTCGAGAATCTGAAGACCGCGGATCTGATTTAGATATGTTTGGTAAAGAGAACGAGCATTTACACGAATAATAATACTTTACATTATAACTCGCCTTTGTTCTGAGGTTATAAAGTGCAAAAGGATATAAAGGTAAACCACCCGAAATAAATGGAGCATAACAGCGTAAACCAAAATTATGGATACAGCTAAAATCCTTGTGAACAAGTGGTAGCAGTCCTGATTGCACAATGGTGTCTGTTCCACAGGCTTGAGCCACAATCGAAAAGGCCTATCGCCCAGCCCGAGGGTGTTTTGAAATCAATCCCATGCCGATGCATAGCAATATTCCTATACCGTACTGTAACTAACACATGTCATTACTTAGTGAAAAAAGTGTTTTCCAAAAGTTTAAAGATTCCCAGACATTTATAATCATGCAAAAGATTCCCTAATCCCTAAGTACTAAACGCTTTGTGGGCTAAAATGAGTTTAAAGTTGGGGGTTTTAGGTGTTTAAGATAGGATTTTTATGTGATACATACCTATTGAGGTTAAATTCCCCAAACTGGTGCATTATGGGATTGACTCAAAACACCCTCCCTCTAATCCCCCAGCAGGCGCGTAGCCAGCCCAGTGTTCCGAGGGGGCAATTTCCTCCTCCTTCTTTCCGCGGTAAGGCGCACAAATTTCCCAATCACAATTCAACATTTCCCAGTCGCATTGCAAGATCCGAAAAGGGCTGATTTAACATAAATATCATCAGTGTTTTTTATATTTTTTCCCCGATTTTTCCCCTCATTTTTTTTCAGAGGGGGCACTTGCCCCCCCCACTGCCTACCGCCAATGATCCCCAGCATTTTGTGAATGGGAAACAACAAGAGTTGGTGCTGCCAGCTGAGGCGAGTTCAACAGAACTCTGGTGCTTGTTTTCCACAAGGCAGTCTTGTATGTACTGGGGAGAGAGCCTTCCACAGATTTATAACTATAGCAAAGTTTTGAATGTAATCTTTCTTCAACGGGGTAACAAGCGCAACGCATGAGTAAGCCAAAGGTGTAAACATGCCCACGTATGCGACTTCCTAAACACAATTGGGACACTATTCTGCAAAATCTGCAAACGTTTCAGGAGATCTTGTTCAGAAATACCATTTAGCAAAATATTACGTAGTCAGCGTTGAAAAGAATAATGCTTAGACAATGTTGTGAACATGTATCTACATAAAATATCCGAATTCTGCTGACGTTTTTAATTGCCCAGTGATGATTTACTCCATTGTGTGATATGATCAGACATGTTCATCGATGATCGAAAAACAACACAAAGATGCGAATGGACGTTGTTGTCAATCGAAATAAAATGACTCAATTTTTCTTTTCAAGTTGTGAGGGGAGGCTGCGACAAAAAAAAATCCGTTTCTCATGAATATAAAGACAGATCTTTTTATGAAACCATGTTACAGAACGTACCAGAAAAATTAATTCCTGAAACCAAAGGGTTATTTTGGCCGGAAACGGTGTATATGTATCACATAATAATTATTTTACTATAAAGAAGATGCAGTAGTTAATCTTTCAAATGCTACCTTATTCTCCATTCATGCCTCATTGAACATTGCTTTGAAAATGGTTTAAAAACTTCAATTGTGACGTTTATTTATGTTATAGATTTCTGTTTTATGGAATGCTTATTTTGCTTATATGGCACAAAATGATGCTTAGACCCAATATCTAACATAAATTGCAGCAGCCAGTTAAATATCCGTCATAAACTTAGCGTGCATCAGTTCAAATATACAGTAATAATATGGTTAAAAATTTAGGAAAAATTCACCTAAACAAATAAATAACTTCACAAATTAAAACACCGGCCATCATTGGCCTTCTTACTCAATCATCCGTATCGATCATTCGCCGTTGTAAAGATTATTGTTTGTTGATGAGGTTCCATCACCTATACATCCCCTTAAAACCCGTTGGTGTTTAACCAGGTTAATGAGTGTTCATTTGAGATTGCGAAGTGCATACACAACGAGGTGTAAAGACCAACAAATATTGCTAGCTCTCCAGTTAGTAAAAAAAGCTTAGGGACCAATTAAAAGGAATGGGTGGTTGGTCCGATATTTAGGCTAGTACTGTTGTATTGTACACACAGTCCAAACGGCCTATAAAATTGGGGGTAGTTCCAAAAATAATTTTGTATATTGTGCCACCACCAAAAGAATTCGGGCCAGGCCTCAACGGAATTATAACTGCAAAAATTTCGCCCCCTCAGAAGCGGGCAGGCCGACCGACCGCCACTGCAAGAAAACCATAAGTGTTTTTGAGTGTATGAGGGTTTGGAATGAGCACGGGTCGGTGGCAGTGGCGTACGGCAGAGGTGGCACATAAATTTTCAGGGGGAAAAAAAAAGCATCAAATTTTCCGCCTCATCGCTACGCTCGCATGGTGGCCCAAATTTTGAAGACTGGGGGGGGGGGGGGGGGGGGGGGTGGCAAACTTAATGTACCTTCCTAGTGATCACTGCTCACACGCCAAAACTACAGCCACGAGGGGCTGGCGAAGCCCGAGGGGGAGCAATGATCTCAAATTGGCGAAAGTTTTTTAGTTTAAATTTACTCACGTTCGTATCCTACAGCTGCATGAACTCTTATCTAAATTGTATTCCACCGCACCAGTAGCAAATAGGTCTCTATGCTTTTCTGGTTAAAGAAAGTTTTCCCTGTCCAACGTTATTGCAATAGAAATCCAGTCGGACTGACCCGTCTGCTTAGTCCATAGAAGGGCCCTCGTTCCTCCCTGTGGCCATCCCCCTGTGACCTAGCCACTCCGCGCACGGTGGCGAGGTTCAGTGGGGGAAAACGAGGGTCCTGCTAGATGGACTACATGGAACAAGCGTAGTTAGCCGTACGTCAGCGTGTGTTGATCCGCACTGGAAGACATTTTAGGGCTGTGAGAAGCCAAATTTATTCGTGGCTTTTGGACATGAAAGAGGTAAAAAATCTGTTGATTAGAGTGAATATTGAAAATCAGGGGATAGTCTCGGGTATTTATAGAATTCCGGTTCGAGGGCCAAATGCTTCAAAATACCCGGGGAATGGGTGATAAACTGCGATATATGGAAAAAATTATCGCAGACATATTCATTTGTACGGTAATGAAATACTAAAGCATTTGAATACACTTTTCCCCAGACCTCGCGCTGCGGGCTCGAGGTCTGGTTCTGAACGGAAGTACCTTACCCCGTGCGTTGGTAATGTCAATTTCTATATTTTTATATGTATTGACCCACATGTGCCAGAAATCACTAATTTTCAGGGAGGCAAGAGGTGGGGGGGGAAAGATTCCCCTGCCCCCAGCCCCCCCACCCCCCCCCCCGGGCTACGCCAATGTTCGATGGGTGCGGGTCTCTACGTGGAAACAGTATAATATAGTTATGCAATGTTATGGCAGGTAATCCGCAACTTCGTACACTATTTTTTTTTGGTTCATAAATAATTTTAATTTTTTTCGGGAAGGAAAAAATGGGGAAATTACGTAGATTTAACTGAACGCTTTGTTTTCAACTGAACAATTTAGTTTTAGGTTTTAGGGTTTTGATTGAAAACTTAAGTTTATCGAGAAAGCATAAATATTGACTGAAACGTTTGTCATCATAAACCCCCACTGTTCTTCAAGTTTATAATCTCAGTTTGTCACACTATTGAAAATTAGCCGTTGAAGCTATGTGCTATTTCGTTCCACTGATGAATCCTTCCTAAATCCTTCAAGTCCTGAAAACTATGACTTATCCGAATGTTGTTAGTCATTTGAATAGGGTCCGGGGACTCAGGCTACAAACATTAATAATAGCATATATAAGAGTGCCGTTGTAAGACATCTCCCGATTTCGGAGCTTCTTCAGCCAGGGTGGCATGCAGTACCAGTCAAAATTTCGAAGGGGTTGAATTTGCATAATGGAAAACGCCACAAGTTATACACCAATGCAAGTCAAATATGGTACGAGGATAAAGGGTAAACCTCAGGATTTGCCATAAAAATGTCGGCCTATGATAAAATGTTTGAAAGATGTCTAGAAGGAAATAAGTTCGAAATATTACTTGTCAAATGTTAGCGATCAAGGGCCAAAGAGAGAAAAAAATGATACGGCAAACGATGAGTGTAAATCCTCTGGAAACTTCACTCTAATTCCAATTTTGACACGGAAAGTAGCCATCAATGATAGGAATGGTTTATTTGTAACACCTATTTTAAGATTGCGCATGTGGGGACATTTTGCAGCTTCTACACATGGTAAATTACAAATTCCATGATTCACAAAACGATGTTTCTCAATTATTCTGACGTCACGCAAAGTCATTTAATGAGCAGCCCTCAATCGGCGAAAGTCCTACAAAGTTAGTTCGTCAGGATCATTTTGAAGAGAATGACAAAAAGGTTACTAAATGCTTTTTGAGTTAGTGCGAGATTTTGAAAGTTATCATTTGCTAAGCTTTAAACTGATATCTTGTAAGTAAAACTGTGTAGACTGAGGTTTTACTTGAAAAACTGAGTTTACTTGAAAATTTTTGAGAAACCTGCGTTTTCAACTGTCAATCATTTACTCATCGTTTAAATCAGTTTATCAAAACGATAACCTTTTCGAAAAAAAAAATCGACTACTATAAACACGTTTTTCTAACATCTTCGTTTTCATAGAGAATACCCTATTTTCAGGTTGATAAATAGATTTTTTGGTAATTTTGTTATTACACCGACATGTGTTTTTCAAGTGATAGGTACAGATTCAATTCCCAATTGTAAAGGTCGGTTTTTCAATTTGGATCAGAAAACTCAATTTTTAACTCCATAGTTTTAATGGCATTTAAAAAAAAATATTATTATAGAGAGACGTCCAGTGAAACTGGGAGAATTGATAAGCCACTCAAGCACGCCATTTCAAACATTAGGATAACTTTGTCAACCCACCCTTAATGATGCTTGATGGACTGGTGGTACATCTGTTGTATATGATTATCCAATGTTGTTCAGAGCATTGTTTTTTACGAATCATTCTCCTTGTTTCTAGAGGTTGTCTGAAGTCAAAAAACCAGAAGACAGGAGTGCACAATTATCAAGATCTTTTGTTTCGCGTGCAAGTTTATCTAGAATCTTTTGTTTGGCGTGCCGGTTTTATATAATTTGTGCTCTCGGCCTCAGATAACCTTACTGGCGACTGATTCGTAGGATATAATGCATGAACAAAAATGGATAATTAACGATACACGATTGCACTTAGAAGTGTATGACACGATTAATTTTTACCAGTGGCGTAACAGGCGGGGGGAGGGGGCAGGTTGCCCCACTGACGACGGGACTTTGGCCGGGAAAAAAAAATTGCAAAATCATGCTAAAATCAGCGTTTTTTAGCCCTCTGACGGGAAAAAATTGGCCTTTTGACGCCACTGAGAGGGAAAATTTCCCAAGACTGGGAGAAGATTTGACCCCCCTCAGAGCGGGCAGGCCGTTACGCCACTGTTTTATCATTGCAAGGATATGTAAGAAGAATTTACTTGAGGAACATTAAAACAATTAATGGTTTATAAACGCAATTCACCTTTCATAAATTTATTGAGCAACATGGTTGTGCAGCTTACAACTCAGCATAGAGCTTATTCGCGTTGTGATTTAATTCTGAAACCAAAGGGCTTACAAACGTACTCAAGATGTTTTAGGGAAGCCTTTTCCGACAGTTATCTTTTTTTTTTTGCCAGCTAGGACGACCATCTGGGTAAATGTGAAGAAATATCGCGAACAAGGGTCACTCTGGGAGAGCGCGCACAGTTGGGACGATAACATAAATATGCAGTTTACGTCGATTACAAGGAACATCCAAGAGAGGAAAACCACTGCAAGAAGAAATGGGACTTGGACTCTTCCGTTCACGTTCAACCCGGATAATAACAAGAATGCTGGAACTTTTATCCATATCAGGAATGCGCACTCGCCATAAACTTCAGCACGATGACTTCAAAAGAAGGCAACTTTGCCGAAGTGGATTGAATCGATGTCAGAGAGACGCGAGATTTCTGGAACGTTTCACGATTGTCCACGAAGAAGGATTTTTTTTAATAAAGGCAAATGAACACTACAACGCCATTCAGTAGTCTTCTGTATTGCAATAGGGTCAGGGTGCTTGTTTGGGCCTTACTTTTTGAAAACGAAATATAACTAGGCCTCGATTGTGCTTTAGAAAGAACGGGAAATCTTCGGTTGGCAATTTTTGCTGACCACTGACGACCCTTGACCCCAAGCTATGTCGGCACATACGGGCCTCTTAGGGTATTGTTTCTTCTGACCAAAGGGTCTAGTGATTATAGGATTTTCGATTAAGGAATTTATAGATTTTCAAGAATGCCCCTTTCACGGCTCACGTGACCTTTGAAGCCGTACTCTGTCAACCTAATGGTCTGGGGTCTGTGTTCTCTTACAGCATCTGGTGGGCCCTTAACCTTCTTTTTATGGCAGAAGAAGGATTTTATAGAAATTCCGGCGAATGCCGCACTGTTAATCGCCAGGGGTACATCCCATAAGGGCCTGGGATCAGTGTGTTCTTCTGACAACATCTGGTTGTCATAGCGTTTATTCTATGTCAGAAGACAGGATTTTCTTTGCAAGAGCACGTATATGTTAGGCGGGGAAGAATACCCCTAGATGACCCCCAAATTGACCCTCTCTACCCATTACTTTTGTAAATTCCGCAAGTCAATTAATGCCTAAGTCACACGATCATGGTTTCATCTGTAGGAGTGGTGATTTGAAATGTACAAATTTGAATTATTTTTGACCTTGACCCCTAAACCATGGGTCAAGTGATAAACATAATTGACTTATTTTTATTTGAAAAAACCTCTCATCAAGTCTATAAGATGGGCCTAAACAGATTTCTATTGACCTAATTTAAATTTTTACACACGTAAATATGTTTGACCTCTTTGTGACCGCACATGACCCCATATTGACCTTCTTTACCCATAACTTTTTTGTAAAGGGTATCAAGCTAATTCCATATGCAATGCTACACAATCAGGTTGCTTAATCTGTAGGAGGATAAGTGAGTTTGAAGTGTAACGTAATTGGAAGTATTTTGACCTTTGACCCTAAACCGTGGGTCAAGTAAATGGTGAAGCAATGATTGACTTTTATTGACCTCTCATCACTCCTATGAGATGAGCTAAACAGATTTCTATTTGACCTTGTTTTAAATTTACACACAGTAAATAATGTTTGACCCCTGTGACCCAGATGACCCCATATTTACCCTTGACCCATAACTTTTGGTAAGGGTCTCAGCTAATTCATATGCATGACTCACCCGATCATGTTACTTAATCTGTAGAGTAGTAGTTATTTGAATTGTAACGTAATTTGGAAGTATTTTGACCTTTGACCCCTAAACCATGCTTCCTGTGAAGTCATGATTGACTTTTATTGACCTCTGCA
>JAMKCH010031713.1:0-33417 GCA_023653785.1 Ophioderma brevispina | reverse complement strand
CCTCACACGGCGGATGAAATACAAAACGCAAAGAGACAGGAAGTGGATAGCGGCATTTTCTCGCCGTTTCATGTGATTGTTACTCCTCACCGGATACGAAGAGGAAGTAGGTCGATTCCACACCAGATACAGAGGTGGACATTGTTATAAATTGACAAATTTTTCATGTGGATAAAAGTGACTTGAATTTTTCCTTGACAAGGGCATGCCAAAATATACAATGGTCATTGTTTTGAAATTATGTTTGCGGCCGATCGACACACCAAGATAATTCGTGCCAGACAGCTAAAATTTATCGAGTTCATAATGAAAGAAGCTGAGCATAGGTAACTTGTTTAAAAACTCCAAACAAGTTACCTATAAGTAACTTGCCATGCCCCCCCCCCCGGGTGGGAGGACTACCAAATAATGAGTTACAATGAAATGCTATTGAGCAAAATTACCAAAGAATACCCGAAAATTGGGCCTCATAGGCGGCGCATCAGAAGACAAAAGCCGTGGGAATATAAATTTGGAGGTAAATTAAAATTTAATATTGCCAGTATTGGAGCAATGTAAAAAAATAAAATAACATAAAACATCAAAGGGGCCATGGGGAGCAGAGCAACTTGTACTATACAATTTTTGTACTGGGTGTGCAAAGACAGAACAAAATGCCATAGAATCTTAGATACAAAACAGGGAGGTACCAAGTAACCCGCTACTTCGAAATTGCAACAATTTTAAACATGCCACCCGAACAACAAGATTTAGATGAGTGTAAACGGGAAGAAATAAATACTTTTTAATTCCCAAATTTCAAATAGGACATAACAGAAAAGACGTTTTTGCTATGGAGGCCTGGATAGGTTTCTGATGATGTTCTGCCGGTGTGTGAATAGCGTGTGGATGTAGACTGTCGGTCGTTGGCTTGGCGGTATGGGTTATACTTTTGCCGTTTTCCAAGTTGAGGGTGATGTCATGAAGTTGGAGAATTTTTCCAGGCTGCAGTCGATGGTTATAGTTTGAAACCAGTTCCTGAATGTCTTGATATATATTTCCTGGATGTCCTTGGTGACATCGTTCCTATCATAATAAAAAAAAAACCTTGCGTGGGCGTTGATTCTCCAACGCCGATGGTTTTGAGTAAGAAAATCAATTGTCATTTCGTCTAGGATTTCGTGTGTTAAACTAATGACGACACTAAATCTGGGATTTCTTGGCGGCAACCGTCTGTATTTGCAGTTTGAGTGCAACAGACTCCGGGTGGGCACCAGAGCTATCCGCGATTAATTCTTATAGTACATTAGGGTTAAAGAGACACTGGCACATTGAAATAAGTGCGCTCTCTAGATTTTTCAAAATTGATATTTGTTGCATGGTTTGTAAAGCTTGTATATACATTAGCTCCACCTGAAATTATTAAGTCCAATCAGCGACCTTATGGTAAACAGAAAGATTTTATATTATGACTCCGGCGATATTACTTCAGGCAGACGACGCAGAAATGGCGGTTTACACAAGAAAATACGCACCTGATTTGATTTCCACGGCATGCACCTGAGATGTTTGACCAGTCTGTGATCAATGATATTCATATATAGACACATTTATTGATTCAAATTACGGCACACTTAAAAGTCAGCCTACAAATTACCTGGATGTCTTTAGCCTCTTATTGATGTCCCTATCTGCTTTTAGGTATGTTATTTTTATGTGTAAAATATATGTCTATTCTTCCGATGGCCTAGACTATCATTTGCGAGCAAATTGAAGAAATTTTCAAATGTGCCAGTGCCGTTTTAAAATCTACAAAAAAGTCATCGTAAGCAGTTAAAACATAGACGCCATGCCGTCACATCATGTCCGTTAGTCTGTAGATATGTTTTATAGCTGAAAAGGTCATTTGCGTTTAAATTTCTTTGTTTTCTATCTCCTTTCTTTCGTAAAATGTTTGTATTTAATTTGAGACTGGCAATAGAAGTTTTTACCTGTATTTACAAAATCGAGCAAAAACGTAATTTTCCCCAAAATGTCAGTTATACTTCGTTACACACACACGACGATATATGTTTGGATATGCTTCCATGGTTTTTTGGCTATCACGTATTAGCCGTACTAGCCTATATATTGATCATTAATTTATTAGGGTTGCCTGATGATTTTCGACCCTAATAAATGAATATAAAACAATCAACACCAAGTCATCACACTAATGACCCGATGACTTGGTGCTGATTATTTTACGTTCATTTATTAAGTTTGTCAGATGATTTCCAACCCTAATAAATAAATGAATGTAAAATAATCAACACCAAGTCATCAACGCTAATAACCTCAGGTTGATGATATTTTATATTCATTTATTAGGGATGACCGACAAGCAATGATTTCAGAAGGTCGTTAAACCATATGTATTGTGTCTTCCCCATATAAATCGGGCGATATCTATCTCTATGTTTTGCCCGACTGATTCTCAAATTGACTTTTATATAGACCAGGGCACGATAGCCGCATGAATATACATACTGACTATGAATAAATAATAACAATAAATTAATAATAAACGTAAACATGCTCATGGCACTGCACTGTGCAGTATCCATAATAGGCGCCCAATATCAGAGAAACCACAATACTATCACGGGTTCATACCAAGAACCAATATTTTAGAAGGAGGAAACCAGGCCGTGACCGTGGAGAGAAGAGCTTCATTTCTCAGTGGATTTGTTTTCTTTGAAGGTTAAAGAGACACTGGTACATTTGAAAAATAGTGCGACCTCAAGATTTTTCAAAATTGATATTTTTGCATGATTGTAAAGCTTTTATATACATTAGCCCTCACCTGAAATGATTAAACCCAAATCAGCGCCCTAATGGTTAAACAGAACGATTTTGTAATTAATGACTCCGCAGTCATTAATTCAGCAGACGACGGAAATGGCGTTTAAAACTCAAGAAAACACACGCCGAAGTTGATTCCCACGACATCCACCCTGTATAACCGGTCTGTGACCTTTATGATATTAATATCAATGAGTACGAGTCTATGATATTTATGGTATAGACAATTTGTTGATCAAAGTTACGGCGAACTTGTTCTGTTTCTGTATAGTTCTTTCTTCTTCTTTCTGACAACTATTTAACTGCAGCTCAGTCATGGTTCGGTGTATTGTAACAAAACTTGACCACAGTAATGTAAGATCGTGCCCGAAGGTGTCATAGGATTTTGATCCCCATCTGACCTTTGACCTGGCCACAGGGTCAAATATGCAATTTAATTGTCAAAAATATCTTCTTCTACAGGATTACGCCGATATCAACCAAACGTTCCAGAGGAACCACTGATCATTGCCTCATATAGGTTGTTCAGGGATAAGGAGTCAAAGGTCATTAAGGGATACATTTCCGGTCTGAAAGCCAACAGTTGTGAAAAATATTCAAAAAATGACTGTCCTTGCAAATTACATAGCAGACTGACGTCTTTTGCGCACATGCATTGTTACCAAGCAGGGTCTTTGAGTTGCGCACAGTTTCGGGATCAAAGGCCATTAAAAAGTCACTTATCGTCAAAAACCAAAAATATTCAAAAGTTTTTATGCTCAAAATTCAAACATAGTAGAGTGACATTACCTTCAGATATGCATATATGTTTCCCGATGTATGCAAGGTATTTTTGTTTTGGGGTCAAAGGTCATTTACAGGTCACTTCCGGTTTTAAGCTAAATAAATTCAAGAATTTTTATCTCATTTTTATTTGCACTGGAACAATGCATTTTGGCGGGTTTTTGATATCGGGGTCAAAGGTCATTAAGGGGTCAAATGGTCAAATGTGTCAAAAATGCTAAAAATAAAACCAAATTGGCTATATGCCAGCCTATAGAAGACAGATAAAGCCCGGTATTGCTACAGTGATGTAACATTAATGGTAGGAGAGGTCTATGATAGTCTCGAACCCAAAGGTTAAAGTTAAAGGTCAAAGGTCAAAATCTACAAACAAGCTCCGATTGAGCTGAAATTTGTCACATAATCCTCGTGACATCGTAAATACAGAACAAGTACAGTTGACCCCATCCGTGACCCAGGGGTCACGTTATAGGGGTGAAAAGGTCAAAGCTGTTAACACACAAAATACATTTAATGACATTTGTGACATATTCGTCAAGATACACGGGTCAAAGGTCAAGTCACCTTAATGGGGTCATTAAGGGGGTCACCATTTCTAATTAGGCCGTCTTGTTGTCATGTCTCTTGCATGACTATTATATCTGTTTTGGGGTATGTTATTTTATATGTAAGCTATGTTTGTATATTTCCAATGGGGCTTGTACCTGTAAATGATTTCTCTTGCAAAGGTTAATTGTCAACTGAAACCTTTCTTTAACCATAAGACGAATGCCTGACAGTAACATCAAACAATGCCGCCAGACGGTAGTATCGCATCTGTTGACCGCAATACATTCGCACGGCGCCTATCTATTGCCTAATCAGTTCCCAGGAAAAGTTAGGGAAGATTTATCCCGGGAAAATAAGAAAAACCAAACAAAAATATAAATGCAGAAAGGCGATGCACAAGAGACTGCGTATGAGAGGGCGCTATACCACATCGTATACAGGGATTGTAGGAAATAGAATTGATGGGGTTATAATTTTATGGTGTTAAGCATTGCAGACACAGCAAACCTCACATTTCTTATAGCTAGTCGCAAGAATAATGAAAAGAGCATTTTGCCAATCGAGGTCCCTTGCCATACCTCACAGTATACTTGTTCTTGTCATGACAATTTCTACGAGTAGTCCTATACAGTGCGTTACTGCGTTTAGCTTGCAAACATGGCGTTCAAAAAGGACCCTGCGTTTGCGTTGATTTGAGATAGAAGAGATAGTAGGGGAGCCTACAAGTCTTGGATGTGTAATGGATAGGATG
This sequence comes from Ophioderma brevispina, assembly GCA_023653785.1. Taxonomy (NCBI): domain Eukaryota; kingdom Metazoa; phylum Echinodermata; class Ophiuroidea; order Amphilepidida; family Ophiodermatidae; genus Ophioderma; species Ophioderma brevispina. The sequence continues at coordinate 28,511 of JAMKCH010031713.1, read as the reverse complement.
AAAATGGGTATTTAAATACCTTATTCAATAATAAAGTTTTGTGGTTGTGACTTCATATCCAGTGAAGAGTAATAGGTTGGTTACTGCTACTGCAATTTCAAATGCAATATTGGGATAAACATTTTTTTCCCTTCATGCCTTCATCTAAAGACGCCGGCGTGGCAGGAGATATGGTCCTTCGGGCTCATAATCCACCTACAACGGCGAAGAATAGGGACTCGATTAAGTTGACTCGTCACACAACATTAGTTTCACGGTTATCCCGTTGTCGTCTATGGAGCCCGGACTATGGCTCCGGGCGAAGCATATCTCCTTTTACACCGGCTTCCACGCTACACGCAATGCTGATCTGGACATGCAAGCATATTATATAATTCCCTTTCATTTTTTTAAAATTGAATTACTTATCTTGCATGAGTGTGATGCATAAGTTATGTAACCTCATTTGAAAAGGCAAGGACTGGCCAAAGGATTGGACCAGATCAATATTCTTGCCCATTCTCCAGAAAGGTGGCGCACGGAAGTGCAAAAGCAACATAACAATCTGCCTCATCTTCCATGCAAGTAAGATCCTGCTATATTGTTATTGAAAGAATCCAACAACACATGCATCACGAGATTTCCCCAGAGCAGGCAGGTTTTGTGGAAAGAAGAGGCACAAGAGACCAAATAGCAAACATAAGAACATAAGATAAAATACACTTCAAGATATAAAATAAAAACTATGACTTAGTCATCGACAAACTCCACATTAAGAAGAATTATAAATGTGTTGGATTACAACTTGTTTGTTACAATCTGGACTTTATGAAGTGATATGTTTTAAACACAAAACTCAATAACAATATCATTATTACAATATATCAGTATTCATTCTGTCATTCAATTTTGAGTTAAGATACTTTTTTGTGTTCTGTCATAAAACTATGATTGATGCGCAAATCTAACGTGGTCTAATTTCGACAATACGATGTGTTTGTTAATGATAATTCCATAAGTGTATTAAAATGCACATTTATATAGGTGTTATTGCCAATGGAATCATTTATAATGGTAATATTTGTCGCAATTTCAGCCATTAAAAGTAAATTAGTGGTTGGACATAATATTCAAAGTGGTTGTTCTGCACGCTTAGAGTACAGTTTCATATTTGGAGTTAACTAGACTAAGTGGCTCAATTTGTTAAAATGTGTCGTGTGTTTTAATTGATTTCTGGGGTCGAATCTTAAAAATATTGACTCTACCTTTGTGAACTTTTCAGGAACATTAGATAACACTCCTATCTTACATTTACAGTATAGAAGAAATAGTCATATGGTTTTATCCAAATGTATGTTGGCAGGCGCCAAGTGTTGCGATTTTATTGGGACACACAGGTCTTCTACTATAACGCACCATTTGGTAGTATCATGGGTTTCCCTCCTTAGTTACCTATTATCCCATTTTTTCTCTTTTAGCTTTTACCCTGCCCATGCCCCACTGATTTCCTGGTCATTTTCACACATACCCTTATTCATTACCTTTCATTGTTCTATTTTTTAGTACCTTGGCCCATTACCCATCAGTCCTCCAATTTCCATGCCCCACTGATTTCTGGGTTGTCGTCACACAGCTCTCTCTATTGTTCTATTTTCATTTTTTTCACGAGTCTCTTAATTTGCTGATCACCCATCCCTTCCTCACTTCCCCTTTGTTGTCTTTTGCCAGGTTTCATAATTCATGCTGTCTGTCGTGTCAATATCTGTATTATTTTATATACAGCCTGTCTCAAAAAAAGGTATACAATCAAAAAAACCGATTTTTTTTCAATATTATATCTCAAAATAAGTAAGTCGAGTGGTACATCACATTAAAGAGAAAAGACCAGGCTTTCCAAGGATTTTTTGTTTCATCTTCATTTGCTTGTTTCAATCGAGAGATAATCAGTTCCTGTGGAACACAAAAATCGATTTTTGTGCCACTTTCTGGTTGAGTGAAAACGGTGAACGAATTTATAACGAAGTTATTCCACACTTGCAACAGATTGAAACTCTGTAAATAAAGGGATTAATAAACTCTAAAAAGTAGTAATGTTAAAGGTCGATCATGATCAGTAAAATCTGAGCTTTAAGATACAAGTGAATAAAATCGACATACTGTGTGTTGAAGCGAACCTGGAGCTTACAGCGGCGTACAGCAACTGGAGGGAGAGTTTATGGTCCTTGAAGATCATGAAACGCAAATTTCTAACCACAAACTTTGATACAGTGCTTCCAATTCACCTTTTTATTGTACTTCAAACAATAGTAATTGCACATAGATAGTGGCAATTATTTTAAAACCATTCTTTGGCTTGGCGTGTTATTTTGGTTGCAATTACATCTTCTAGCATGTTTTTTTAACAGATACCAATTTTGCAATAAATTCAAAGTTCCATTTCATTGACGTGCAATGCTTATTATTTATGAAAAGAAGATATTTTTTTTTCCCCCCCAATTTGAACTATTAGGTGACTATTAAAACTTGTGTCGATAAAACTAGACTTCTTTTGTTTACTTTAATCTGTGTTTTGTTTCTCTTGTCAGTGCAAATCTTTTGTTTTGAGTTTCAAGACAGCGTGGCATAACTGGGCGAAGCAACTCTGCCCATGTATAAAAAGTGGCACAAAATCGATTTGGTATATCGCCACTAAATTGATTATATCTCTAGATGCAAAAAAGCAAATTTAGATGAAAACAAAACACCATTGGAAAGCTTGGGTCTTTGTTCTTCTTCAATTATATGCCAAGTAAGAATGACTTATTGAAAATTTCATATTTAACCATTTTTTTTCTGATTGTACCACTTTTTTTAGACAGGCTGTATATGGTTTGTCTTATCTGTTGTTTGTCAGTTTGCCTTTGATAAAAAATCCGCTAGGATCGAGGGAACGTCGGGCCAGCGCAACATACAGTTTATCTCCATTGGTTAATTTTGTGGAGAAGAATTGGTAACAGTATTTATTCATTTTAATTAAAAAAATTAAACAAAACAAAACGAAAAAAATACAAATGCAAGAAAATAATCAAAACATTTCAAACTTGGGAAATTTAAATTTCAAATGCTTTATCTGAACACTTAAGTGACCAAGGGGGGGGGGGGAGCGTTCATAGGGACACCCCCAAAATTTGTTTCGCGCTGGCCGCTTACCGCGTGGGATTTTTGCGGCCGAAATTTTTTTGTTAATTTCTGGACTTTTAAATGCGCTTCTTTTCATACCAAAAAAAATAAATCGGCCAAGCCGTTAATGAGTAATGAGTGGGGCACATGGTTTTTTTACCGCCCAACCCCGTTGGCACAACGGAAGTCATTGAGGAATATTTTTTAATTATCAAAAGAACCAAAAGCTAATTGTTTTTTGATGATATATGTTCACACATACATGTAAGTAAACAATTATTAATGTAACATTCCAAATAATTAACCCTTTATGTGCGGAAAAACAAACGATTCCGCCGTGGGAAGTTAAATCTATTTACTGTTACCAAAAACTCTAATGGGAAAAATGACGTGTATTTTGCAACACCCCCGTAAAAAATACAGGATCCCTAAAACTGCAGGTTTTGTGATGAATAATATGTAAGTTTGGGTCTTCTAGAATAGATATCAACATAAAATAAGTTTTCAAAAAGTTTGATGTAAGCGCAAGGCTCATTTGAAATTTCCGTTGTTTTGTCCAATTTTCGCATGTTTTGAAAACAATATTTTACCCCTAATTTCAGCCCGAATAACGAATTTCAATTTTATTGCTGATTTGGGGTTGTCTTATGACCCTTCACATGTGGTATAAATTTTGTGCAAAAATTCCTTCTGGAAAGTGGTTTCCTTAGTGTGGGGTCCCATGGACCCCCCCCCCCCCCGGGCACCAACGGGAGTGAAAACCCCTTGGTCACTTAAGTGTTAAAACTATTAAAGGTAAGAAAACTAAAAAGTCACACGTGAACACCCACACACACACAAAATTATACCAAATAAAAAATATATCTATCTCCCTATCTCTCGGTTTTGCCTGGCTGCTTATGAGTGCGTTTGATATTGTAATTTGTGTAAACCTTGTACGCTGCGGAAAATATGCATATATCGTAATGTGCATGCAATTAAGGTTCATGTAGCTAGCAAATTGAGCAATAAACATTTCATTATATATTCCCCATATATGATAAATGCCAAAAATTAATTGATCACTGTGTATAGGTCATTACTCATTAGCGATCATATCTTTGAGATATAGTGGCGGTGTTTCGAATTCCAATCCTAGGGCCCATCTACCAACACTGCATTTGCTTCTCACGTTTGTCCCCGTTTTTCCAGGTCTACAAGGCCTCACTTTATTATGTATATCGAAATGAAAACTAGGACGATCTGTTATATCCGCATATATCTCTAATAGTGCTGCATCATCAGGTGAAAAGGGGCCTTAGATTTCTGCCAACCAGGACCGGAATAATAACATTGCAATCAGGGGTGGAAAAAATGCGAGAGCTGGGAGCACCGCTCCGAGGAAATGGTTGAAAGTCTTGTAGGTATCTATGTGAACATTGCATGTTGCTCCTGAGGAAAAAACAAATTTTTGCACGCCTGTTTGCAATCATAGCTAAAATTGATCATTGAGTTGTGTAGTTCATGAACATACGTGATGGCAAGAATAAAAGTGATGGCAATTTGCATAAACCAACATACAAGTACCCAAGAGTGTTAAGTTACTGCAATGTCAGGCTTAATGTGGCAAAGTGATAAAATATATTAACCCAGATGCTTAATAATTAATACCAACACAGAATCCTCAGTAACTCCTCCTTAGAACGTCCTAACTGCGCTTTTTGCCCCTATGAACAAAAACCCCAAAACATTGACTACCAATAGGGGTGCACGTGACCATGACCATTTTATGTTCGAAATTCGGGGCCATTTTACTCTTGAAGTAAAGTAATACAGGCCTAAATATCAAAATTCCCATGCAATTCCAGATATATGTTCTGTTTTGGGTGAATACATATAGAGTATTCAAGGTGTCACATTTTGAGTGTCACATTGGTAGTCCATGAATAACATGACTCACGACTCATCTGACAGTTATGAGAATATTGCTGTTGAAATCCTTGAGGTATAAAGGATTTTGCCTTTTATATGTTGACCATCTTGGAAAATAGTGACGTATAAAAACTTCCATTACTTTTATATTCATCTGACAGTTTTGTAAAGAGTTTTATTGAACTCATTGACCCCAAAAAACTCTTTAAATTGACACCACGATCATCTTCATATAATAGGAAATTTAAGGTTTGAGTCAATAAAATGTCAGCCATCTTGGAAAATATAAGCACATGCAACATTTTATAGTGTTGGGAATAGTTTTATTGAACTCATTGACCCAGAAAAAAATTTTTACACCAAAATTGTCTTATTAGATGTTTTTGGCTTTAAGATGGCTTCCATTTTGGAAAATGGCGTCGTATGCAAATTGCCACCACTTTTAATTTTGTCATCATCCGTTTTCATCTCCACATCCCTACGGTCAATTTTAGCTATGATGACAAATGTTATTTTTCCGGCCCCGGTGTCATATATTACAGCGTCCGTGTGACTGAGTGTCCTACCACCCATCTCTCTATTGTGTTCCCCATTGAGTGCTGTATGCATCATTTGTTTCAGCACTGGGTGCTGCAGCACTATAACGCCCCTTAACTGCATTTAAATGCCTTTGTGAAAAAAAAAAAAACAATCACGGAGCGGAGCCTTGCCTTGTTTTAGGGGAAAATTGCACCTATAGATCAATAATATTTTTTTTTCGACTTACCATAGCTTACCATAGTGTAGCGATTATTTGTAATCGACTTTGTTAATTAATTTAGATGCCGACTGAGTAAAAGTATGCTTTGTCATGGCGATATTTTCACAGAATAGCCGGGATTACTTGGAACAATAGATATTTCATAATAAATGGATAGTATTGTTATGAATATTAAAATAATTATCATGAGAACGTTTACGATGGAATTTGGGATGAATTTTTTTGTTGACTTTTTTGCTTGCTTATATTTACCCCTAAAGGACACTATGGAAACGTTATTGATATTAATGATGTTCATAGGTGCATTTCTTACCATAGCATTTTAAATTTGGTTTACGATTCAATTGATATTCTCGATGAAAAGGCAAAATTTCAGCCAATTCTTATGGTGCGTTTTGATGTTATTAGCAATTTGGTTTCACGTACCTCATAAATCATCATGTTGCAATATCTGTCTTTTTACAGACTTAAATTATTACTCGCATGTAGCGTCTAATTTTGTCTTATATATTCGCGAAGTTTGGCGTTCATTATGAAATGCATGTTCGTGTACGAACGATACTCATATTACAGTAGTAATTTTCTTGAATTAAACTGAAAACCAAAGCCTGATTTTACGCATATTCAATTTTTTACCTTACGAGTTTTACTCAGCTTCAGCTGATTAATGGGTTTACTCCACCTTAGACCATGGTTTACTTTTGTCAGAGTAATTTCACTCAAATGTTTATTAAACTTTACATAACCCTAATCCGGTAACCCCACTCACTTGGGTTCATTGTATCAATGTTTTGAATTCATATACGAATGCTCGAGCGTGTACGTTTCCTTTATTTTCCTTCCTTTTTTCTATTCTTGTGATTTTATAATTGCATGCGTCTTGTTGTTGTTGTTTGTATGTGTGTTGGTGTGTGTATGTGTGTGTGTGTGTATGTGTGTGTGTGTGTGCGTGTGTGCGCGCATGTGTGTGTGCATGTGTGTGCGTGCATGTGTTTGTGCGTGTGTGTGTGTGTGTGTGTGTGCGTGAGTGCATGTGTGGTGTGCATGTGTGTGTACATGTGTGTGCGTGCGTGTGTGGGTGTGTGTGGATGTGTGTGTGTGGTTCACTTAAAACATTGAATCTTACAAAATCACATTTATGTACAAAAATCTAACAACATTACACAAATAGCACACCAGCTGTACATTTTGTGAGATTTTGTGAGATTCAATGGCGTTAGGGGTAATTAATATTGAGTAGATCTTCTTTTACTCAAGATGAGGATGAAATTTTCTTTTCATATTTTACTCAATTTTTGATTAACTCTGTGTTTGCTCAAAAGAGAAAGGTAAGATATACTCATTTTTAGTTTTGCTCAAGTGTTAAGTAAAATTTTGAATAACTTGAACTAATCTAACAAGTTCAGGTTAACATTTTACTCATTGGAAAATTATATTTACACACAAGTAACAAATGAACCCAAAGGGCATTCATGACAGCTACGGTATTAATTATTTTGACAACTTCGGAGAAAATAATTATTACCCGGTTTGCTAACATAACTCTAGCTAAGCATTTTTGTCATATTTTACCACTGTAGCATTCTTATGTTTATGCTCTTCGTTTGTCTTGCTTAATGTTTTTAATTTGTTTTGTGAAAATTGTTGGGCAATTTTGTATATTGTTATGACGTCTCGTAGACGTCAAAGGTCAGAAATACCTTTCAAACACAAATAAACGAGCCTTGTGCACAAGTGATCTGAATTTTATATAACAAAACAGATTTAATTATTTGAATCAGATTGGATCAAAAATTTGGTATGTCCAAAGCACAATTATCTATACAATTCAAAATTACACTTAACAATTCTAATCTTACTCAGAGTTCATTATGTCTACAACTAAAAGTAACGTTGCAGTTCAACGTTGATATGTCCTCACAGCGAAGACTCCAAAATGACAGCATGCAAAGTCACATTAAAAAATCCTCCGGTAATATTCCATGGGAATCTTCTCAGTCCTGAAGATAACTTTTGTCCAGCAGTTCAAGACGACAAGGATAAATAAGTCCCTCGACGACACTAATATTCCACAGTATATCAGTCCAAGATGATCACCACGATTTCTATCTATCCACAATTTGGAATCCTATTTTTGATTCCCAGCACTTTCGGCTTCAAAGACGACAGTAGAATAATTACAGCGACTCCGCACACATGGAATTATAAATCCTGGCACTAGGTACTTTACATTCTGCTACTCATTGCAGATTAAAACTAGCTATAACTTCTAGCTACTTGTTACTAGTGGATGCTGGCGGCGAGACTTTACTCAAATCTCCATTATATACTGACTTCACAAAGTTCCCAAGTCTTAAAATAGATATTACCACAGAATCGTGCATAAACTTAACCTTGCACTAGCTGACCAATTGGAATTCACATAAATTACATCATCTGAATTACATCACTTCACATATATATAACTTCATGGGGGAATTCCCCGATCATGTAACATGTTTTGATCTTAAAGCATAAACAAGTTGACTCATTTTCTAATTTACATCTTGGGGAATCACCATTCACCTCTTGTGTAATCTATCTAACAGGTGCACCTTGCACAAACAACACTGGGAATCCCCTGCTCTCTTTTTTATCATAAACAAAGTACTTTTCCCTTTAGAAATCTTTTCTCAAATAAAATTGAGAAAATAATATTTTAATCATATAATAATTATTTTTAATCATTTTGAGGGTAATATAACAATATATTATTTGTATATTTGTATATTTATTTATTTCCATGCCAAGCGAAACAACAGAATGATTACAACAACTAACATTATAAATACATTCAAGGAATTGTTGGCAGTTAGAGAACAATAATGCCATCTGCAATTAAAAACCCAAACCCTAAATTATAAAATAAGCGCGTCAAATATGATACAACTTACATAGCACAGTGAGTAATGGGAAAGGGAGGTTATTCTTCATGTAAGTATGATTTAATCAAGGGGGAAATACAGTAATTTCATTTCCGTAAATCAACTACAAGTTATATATCTTTGTATCCATAACAATGCCAAGGCCAAAATATATACTAACACATTTCACGATTTTTTGGGTTATTTCAAATATAAGTATGCTAATATCAGAATTGAAACCCACATAATGCTTTGAATCATCCATACAATCACAATCGTGACAATAGATTATTATTCAATTTAAGGTAACAAGGGAAGACAAGTATTATTAAAGATACGCCTCACTACTAGCGCTAAGATTTTAGGTTGCCATGGAAACTTACCATTACAATTTTGATTATTGGACAGAGATAGAGCAGACTAAGAAGTGCAATTTAAAATATATAAAAGACACGATGAAAAAGAAAAAAAATAAAGAACCAAATGAAAACAGGCTTATCTAATCTGTAAGTACTACTAAGTTAATTATTCTAATGACCCTGAAAATCACTTTGCCGTTTGAATTTGTTACCAAGACCCCAGTCATTGATTGGGTACATCAACAGGACCACATAGCAGGGAAAAAATCAAATTCGGTCGTACCAATTCAAAATGGCGGTGCGTGGTACTTAAGTTGGCACTAATACATTTTCAATGAAATATAATCCGAGGATTAAAGATATATTTTACACACAAACATATACTGCCGCAAAACATAATGAGCCTTAGTAAGAGGCTAAAGACATCCAGTAACTTAAGCCTAATTATTTGGTTTTGCCGTAACATTGATCAACAAAATGTATACATTATACACTGTTGCTCATAAAGTTGGAATAAGATATTGTACCACTTTTTATGGAATGATTCTTACAGTGTGAGTTATTTATGATTATCTAGGATGTATATCGCCACAATACTTGATTGACCAGTCTTTTTCAAACAGATCACCCGGAGGCTTAATTCACAAGAACCATTTACGAACAGTGTCCTTAGCCTGATGGCGAAAAGGAGGGGTATTTGAAAACATGTTACAGATAGGATAACACATTTTTGGGTGATTTCATGCATATCGAATGTTTCAATACTGGGGTTCAATAGCACCTGCTCGAATGATTGTCGGAGGATTTACAGACGTATCTGAGATATCCGAGGAAGGAAAATCAGGCGACTTTCGCTTATTTGTATCTTTTCCGTCGGAGTGCATGTACTTTGGCCTATTGACAAATGCCGTTAGACGAAAGGCCTAGCCTAGGGAAACCTGTGTCATTGTTTGTTGTTAAAAAATGGGCCTCCTGTACACAGGCCTTGCGGCATGGAAAAGCAGACCAAAACCAAAAGACGTATGGCATCTTTATCGCTGCCCAACAAAAGGCGAGGAATGTTACGTAATCAAAAGTAGGAAACGGATTAAAGTAAAAGGGGGTAGGGTGCAGGTGCGGGAATAATTATGCAATCATTTACCTACTAAGCAGGGGGCAAAACTAACCTTAGGCATTGCAAATAATGACATTCATGATTATAAAAAAACGTGTTCCTATCTGGGTGGCTCTATGAGGCCAATAGGTAACCATTCCTAGGGGGGACACGTTTTTCAATCAGCTCTGCACGGGGGTGTATGTTACGGGGGGGGGGGGTCAAGTTTCCCCCTACAGATCCTTATTTCCACATAGGTAATGTTGCAGTACAGCAAAACGATACACAAATTATGAGAATTTTGTTATGAATATAAAACATTTAGTATGATGATTGCCTACTAATTACTAAAGCTATGTAGGGGTCAGGGGTGTGGGCCGGTGGGTGGGGGGGTGGGGTGGGGTGGGAGAAGGTGGGGAATGTGGTACACAGTTATGGCCTGTTTGGGATCATATTCACCCAAATGTTGCCAGCTTTTTATGAAATATATATCTAATCCTAACTATTCATTCATGTTCTGTAGGTATGGAACACCAAGGAGGGCTTTTATGTTTGTGAGACCGTATAGTACAGTAAAGCCCACAGTGTAATACAATGTTGACTCATTATAAAGTTGGAATTAAATATTGTTTCCACTTTTTTATGGATTATTCCGAGGTTATTGGGATATATAGGTGGATATCCGCCACCACTAAATTGATTGATTCAGTTTTCCCGAACATATCACCAGGAAACCTTTATGAACCGAAGTCCTTAGCCTGAAAGGAAGGGTTGTTAAAAGAGGTTGTTGTATTTGTATTTGAAACAGGCAGACTTTTAAGGATTTTGCTTAATAGATTTCTTACTTAGTCACTTTTTTTACAGTATAACATTTTTGGGTGTTTTGATCTAAATGTTCAATAGTACTGGTTTAAATGTCAATCAGTCACTAACATCGAGTATGGCCATTCCTGGCATGATCATTGCGTCAAGACGTCGCAATATAGGCCTACTGTCCACAAGGTTGTTATGATGTCAATGGGCATTTGTTGGTCACCCCAAGATAGCTGAGCTGAGCTAACTCCCTTGTAGCGTTCGTTGAGAGGACGAATGGTCCCTGTAATGGATGGACTAAAGCATCCACAGGATGCCTTGACGACGGAGTGGGGAACACAAGAAAGCTGGGAGGTACCATACGTATTACTCTCTACCCCATCCCGCGTAAAAATTCATTCCTCCCACAACTGTCCCCTCCGTCCCGTCCCCCCAACCCACCCTGCAACCCCCCATCGCAACACATCCTTCCATACCCGCACTTTTTTCCCATTTACACCACCCTCCCAACTATGCCCTACTGACTCACACCCACATTACCCCACACGCAACACACGCGCCCCACCAGCTCCCCTACCCCCCCACCCCCCACAAGCGTATCTTCTTACACTCACACTTTACTATAAACACTCTGGCCCCACTCTCCATTAACTCTCCCCATTTCTTCCACCCCTAAAAGCGGCCCTGGTATCTGCTCCACCCCATCATGCTCGAAATTGTCTCACCTACAAGCGGCCTGTGCGGCTGACCATTGTTGTCTTGCAGCACGGAAAAATTGTTAATAAACCCTTCTGCATTTTTGTGGCAGACCAGTGTTTTACCAGAATGTCCAGGTACACGACGGCGTTTCATGTTCCATATGCACCTACAAATAATACAGCCACCCACACCATCACGCGCCGCCACCACCATGGAGTGGCCGTCACCGGGGGGGGGGGGGGGGGAGGGGGGGGGCATTTTGTCTTCCATCTTGTGGTCGAGGATTGTAGCGGCTTTCTCGCCAATACACACAACATCTCGCCAGTGCTGAACTGTAATCTTTTGTACTCCCCGGTACTCCCTAGTCCAGCGAAGTCGAACAACTCGGTTGGTTGAATGTTTGGTGGGGCTGGACATTTTGGTCCATTCGTCTTGCACGGCACGGTAACAATGTTAAAACAATCTCCGATTTACAGTTTGGAGGGGAAACTTTGATTCCACAGTGTCTTCTCCACAACGACAAAGATGCTCATTTTGGCATTTTTTCCAGCTCCGACGGCACAGATTAAGCAGTCGGAGATCATCTAATCTGGTAGTCAATCTGGGCATTCTGAAGATTTTGGTGGCCTCAAATGACCCACCTCTCGATTTGCTTATGATTTTACAGACCGTACTCTGCAATATACCGAGGAAATCAGCGACTCTGGCTTGTTTGTGTACCCATCCCGTCGCCAGTGGCGTAACCACGGGGGACAGGGGGGGGGGGGGGAGCAAGTGCCCCCCCAATGGAATCCCTTTCCCCCCCCCTCCGCCCCCCCCAAATGAACTGACCAACCTTGTTGGTACAGTTTCCTATGGAGAGGCCCAGTTAGCCCTCCTCAAAAATACTTGCACCCCTCTGCCCCCCCCCACCATTAGCAACGGTCTGGTTACGCCACTGCCCGTCTGAGTGCAAGTACTCTTCGGTCTATGACAAGAGCCGTTTGGATGAGGCATACGCTAGGGAACCTCTGTGATTACTCTGAAAAATAGGCCCTGCACCTGGCTTGGAGCAGAGAAACGGAACAAACATCAGACGTCTGGTCTTTTACAGCTCCCACAAAAGGCATTGTTACATAATTCAAATTGATGCATGGATCACTTCATCTGGGTAGTTGGGGCTCATTATGTAATCATTCACCTACCCTAACATGATTACTGAGGCGTTCAAATCGAAATACGTTTTAACGATTGGGTCTGAAAAAAAATATTCAACTTTGAATATGAGCACAGTAGTATCAACCCCCCAGTAAGGTGAGACAACCTTATCGATTTAATCACGGATGGACATTTGACAATTTTGAAAGGGTTAAAGCCTGAAAAAATAAAAAAAATGAGGGGTGTGTAGTGAAATTTGTTTTTTTTTTCATTGTGAGGGTACTGCCAAGTATGTTGAAACTTATTAATTTGTGACCATGGTTTTCCTACTAAAAATCCATAAAATGTTCAATATCACACGGACGGACGAGATAAAATTGGGTTTTGAACCTTTTGGTATTCTTTCATCTTTTCTGTCTAAACCGCTTGACAGTAGCTGAATACTTTCAACAACTCAACCACAAAAGTTTAATCAACGTAGTTTGGCTTTCTTCTGTTTCAGATGGAATCCCTAACAATCCTAAAGAAATCTGACGATCACCGCAAAAAAGGAGGTAGTGTTAGATCTAGGGGCAACAGACCTGTGAGTGGGGTTTTGAAAAAAAGCTGAAACATAGCGTAAACTAGGTAAAAAGGTCAAAAACAGGCTGAAAATGAAAGAAAAAGCTAAAATTTTGACTCTTTGAAAGCATGAAAAAGAGCTGAAATCTCAGCAAATGACAAAAAATAATATTCACAACGAAATTATTGTCATTTATTTTCAATTTAAAGTTAAAAAATAAAATCAGAGAAACTTCCATGTGTCCAAAAGTATCCTGATGACCACCGAGGTTGACATGCAGAAGTGAAATTCCAGTTGAAGAGCTCCGTTCCACACTTCCGGAAGCGGATACTAGGCTTTTGCTTCTTTTTTATGTTACCCGAGTGGAAGGCAAAAAGCGAGCAGATATTTATGCCAATGACACTGATGTAATAGTATTGTGTATCTACTACTGCAAGACTTAACTTGAGGAAATGGGGTTCTGAGATCTCACATGAGGTTGGAGGAGCTTTGGATGAAGACTCAACAGGAGTGCTATCTGCCTATACATAAAATAGCTGCCAGACTAGAAGAAGATATCTGCAGAGCCCTCCCACTACTCCACAGTCTGAGTGGGCGTGATATAGTTTGAAGATTAAACACAATGCATTTAATTAAGTATAACTTTCCATATGATTATAAAATGGAAAAATGAACATCACATTCAATGTTTAAAATTAAATTTCCTTTCATTTGAACCCAAACATGATATACTTTGATCAAAATTTACTCAAATTGACCCCCCTCACCCCCCCCCCCCCCCTTGTAGGTCCCGTGCAGCATATTTATTTACGTGTCCACCCTGGGGGTGTTTATTTGATCCATCTTAACTATTTGACATGCATAAAGTTTTTATAGCATCGCATGGCAGGTTGACCTTGCCTGCCCTCTAATATGATTACTGAGGCATTCAAATAGAAATACGTTTTAAGATTGAGTCTGAAAAAAATTATTCAAACTTTATGAGTAACAGTGTATGAATATTACAGCTGGTACTCATTGATATTACAAGGCCACAAAGGCATCGATTGGGGCACCAGGTGGATGCAATGGAAATCAACTCCGGCGTGTGTTTTCTCTTGTGTTAAAGTCCACAATCCTCAATTGTTGACGTCTGCTGAATCAAATTATTTGTATTAACAATGAAAAAAAATTTCGGGTGTGTTATTACAAAAATGGCTCAGGAATACTAGTGTTGAGACGCCAATTTAAGTCCCACCAAAACTAAGATACAAGTCATAATAATAATAATAAGTACATTTATTTATGTTATTCACCAACATGCAACTTTATTTGGTCCTACATAACGGCGCATTCGAAAATGTGAAAGTAATTCCGTTTTAAACACGAACACGTGCGCCTCATCACGCACTGCGTCTGCAATGGTAGTGTTGCTTGCATTTGTGCTCCCACTATTCTTCGTCAATACGCGCGGCATGAGGAGTCGTTTAGCCTTTGACTTTTTTGGTGATGAACAAAGTATATCACACAAGTGGATTTATTTTACTGGTTTCCTTTAAAAATGACAAAGCCGATGTATTGCTTAGAAATATTCGGAAAGGACTAGATAATATGTGTTTTTGATACGAGCTAATATGTTCAATACACATAGAAAAAAGAGATTGCTACGCACGTATGCCGAACGAGGAAGGTTGCTTGCCTATTAGTATATAAATGACTTATTCATCATACAATTCAATTTATTGCTTTGAATGAACATATGAAAGTAGTCAAACGTATCTATAAAGGAATGCACCGAAACAAAATGAGTATTGAGTCCATCCCCATTTTTTTTTTTAAATTTCAACTTAATAATGTATTGTGACACACAAAATCCCTATTCGTAACAAGAAAACACCCAGAGGCGGCGTACTTAATTGAAATTGATCATGATCTGAAATGCTTTGTGGTCCTTAAGGGAGTTTTTTGCATTAATCTATCAGCACATATATAATGAATTAACTATCTTTTCAGGACATGTGAAAGATTGGGAGTATTCCATGTGCAAAGAAAAGACATTTCTCATGCTTAATTTTCGTAGCAGTAGACGATTTAATGAAGCCGCCATTTTGTATATTTACGCCTATTGTTCTGCCACAAATGCTGTGGTGTCACGCGCTGACGTGTACGAAATCATTTCCTTTAAAATATATAAATTATCCAAAATGACATACATTTGTGTGTAATTTTGTAAAACGAAGCTTGGATTCTTGAGAATACATTTTTTAAAAATAAAAGATGACACTCTGCAGCATACAAAGAAGTGTTACTCGTTACTATGCTAGTAAAATCTCAATTCGCTTGGCACAGTTCAATAGTTTTCATTCACCAATGTATTTGAAAATACACGCCCTGTTTTTTGAGTATGATAAAATGATACCCCTATCACACAAGGTCAGTTCATCTGTTCATGTCAACGTATTACAACCCACTGAACTGTGTCCTTGGTGGATGAGCACATATTGTAACTCATAGTGACTCGTTACGTTTGCTGAACGATACAGGGTGTCTCAAAAAAAATTGTTGCTGCGATTCGCCAGGACTTGAGGCCTCTTTTAAATCACTCAACCGTGGAATTTTGTTGTCAGCATGTAGCATAGTCAGTTATCCTCTTTGCAAAAAAAGCCTAGCAAAAAATTAGAAACTTCCACAAAACTATGCAAATATCGGCAATTATGTAAGATCATGCTTTTTTTCACTTCTGCCAATGGAATTTAACACAGTAAGGGTGTAAAGGGTGAAAACTTGGACTGAGTATTCAGCCAGCTCTCTTACCATAAATCGCATACTACATAAACTATGCATAGTGAGTCCTTGCGACAAGATAACTATTTTGATATGTTTTTTTAGCAAACTTGGAGCATTGTTATAGTTGACCAATCGTACATGTACATATGCAGAATTTATTTGGGTGTTTGTGAAATATTGAAAGTGGACATTTTCGGGGCGGGGTTCTCCGCTTCTGTTGATATTTGCGTACCAGTGGACCTACCCTCTCCCAAATTGTCCTTTTGCATTTCATCATCAGAAGAAAACTTTTGTCAAATTTCATCTAAAGTAGCTTAAATTTTAGACATTTTTCAAAGAAACCAGTAAAAAAGTGGTCCATTTGGATTTGAGGGTATGATCGCAAGCCCTACTTACAAGCCTGCCTAGATGACCTTTCATGACCCCTACTTCACTTAAGCTACCCTAGGCTGGCAGAGTACTACTACATGAAGACTCCTCTTTCCCAGAGTTGTACCAGCAACTACAACTGTGGGGAAAGACAGACGTGCGCATACGACAAATTTCTTACACACTGGCTTACACACACACACCACACAAAAACATGATGGACATTCTGGATGTGTAGATGAAGTGGTATAGGGGTCGTTTACATGAAATTTTGATCACGAAAGGTCATAGGTCATTCCGTGAAGAAATGCTTGTATTATTTTAGAAAAAAACACATTCTGGGTTGTTTGCTGGTCATAAGGATTCTTAAAATGCATTCCTTACTTGATGCTCGCGATAACAATTAGAGTTAGCATGGTTAGAGACCTATAATAAAAAGGTTTCTCTTAACCTCCTTACTGTGTAAATCCCATTGGCAGAAATTGAAAGGCAGCTATTGCCATAACGCCGATATTTGCATACGGTGTTGATGGATATTTTTCTAATTTTTGAAGGAAAAGAAAAATAACTGACTATGCTACACGTTGGCAACAAAATTTCCCACGGTATGAGTGATCCCAAGATGACGCAAGTCCTGATAATCACAGCACAATTTTTTTTGAGACAGCCTGTACATTAGAGAGGTTTCGAATATTCACTTGCTATGTCACGAGATTACCAGCTGAGCGAACCATCCTTTTTCCCTTTGTTTATCGCCATTTGGTTGCACATTAACTCAAAATAAATGGTGAAAAAATATCACAAATATCAAGAGAAGGCCTGTCATGTCATTAAGTTATTTCTTGATCCTGATATTCAAAACGAGAGAGAGTGATACTTTAAAGGTACTTTCCCTGATTCTACAGCACATTCTGTTTTATTCTCTGTTTCACCTGAGAAAGCTTATTCACAAGATTTAGTTGATCTTGCGATTAAGCGTTCCCACGTCCCATAGGCCACTGTACTGTAAGTTTCGTCCGTTTGCGACAGAATACAAAATACCGAATTTCTTACAGATACGATCGAACTTGCTTGTAAGATTAGGTACAAACAATGATTACTTTTAAGGCTAACAGTTCAGATGATATAACAAAAAAGTCTATGGCAACTCTTTAAGATAAGTATAGGGGAAACAAGAGTGGTTGTGATCACAATATGCCCTTAAATTAATTACAAGATTCGATAAACATGCAATAAAATGAGACAAGGTAATTGTTTTATTATGCAAGACTAACATTAACACATATTGAGATAATTTGAAAACGAAATAGACGTATAAAGCAAAAAGTTTGCGATATGCTGCTAGTGATTATGATTGCTGTCAGTTGAGGTGGTGTGAAAGAGCAGGATAGCAGAGCATAATGTTCTCATTGGGTTAAACGTCTCTTAGCTTGTGAGTCATCTTCTGTGCCTGGGGGCTGTTGTTTAAGCGACCACGGCACATTATGTCAGAATATTTTGGTAGATTTTTCACAGTGTGATGTGGTATTGGCTAAGTAAATAATACCTGTGAGTGGTAGAGCTGAAAATTCTCTATGTGTCGCACAACAAAAATGAATTTTGTAATTAAATAGTTATTACTCAGAGATTCAATAATATTCAACGGCTGCTGGAAACAGTCCTTTCAGATATAGTAGCCGGGAAATCCCTTTGCAAGTAAAGTTGAGGCCATTTCCTGAGGTGGCCCAGTTCATCTGGCATAATTTGGCGTTTCCTCCGCTCCACTATTAATTACAATCATGTGTCCCGATCTAACTAGGGTCATAATCGCTTCTTTTATAACAATAACTCATTTTTTTGGCATTGTCCCATTCGCAAGTATAGTTAAACGACAAATAGCAACACAACTATTGCAAAAATACAAAATTTTGAAAATTGGGGGCACAGGTCGAAAAGGTGCATTATTGCTTTAAAAGCATGAAAACGTCATGTACAATGCAATGTGCGTCAAGACACCTTTTCACCCAGCCCCGAATGGTTAAATTGTGTTAACTGTGTGAATTCCATTGAAATGTGTGAAAAAACAGATAGCCTTTAAAAATCTCTTAATCTCTAAATTTGCATGATCAGATTGTCGCGACATTTGCACATATTATTAAGGGTATAATCAATTGTACCCGTTAGATGCAAATACTCAGATTAAGTATTTTTGAGCAATGAGTGTACCTGCTTGCACAACGTTTATTAAGACAGCATATACATTTCAAGTTGAGGGTAAATACTATAATCAACATTATCCCGCGGTATAGGCCCCTATGAACATACATTTCAAGTTGAGTATAACCATAATCCGCGTTATATGACCTTGCCCATATGACCTTGCTAACGAGTCTATACAAATTTTTAATGGTTTCTGGGCAACATTAACCATGTAAATAACTGATTCCAGATCTTGATGATACAATTTTCGTCATTCTTGAGCTTCTACCTGTGGACTAACAAGGGTAAGGTTTCGCATTTGGCTATGATTTAAAGGGCTGTTTCCCTTTGCAATCAACACCTAATAACTTGTTTATAGCCTACAGTCACACTTTTTTATTGCTTGAATGGCGCGTATGTGTAATCAAAAGTGAACACTCTTCATTATAATGCTCTTACCCTGGGATTACCACGTCAGAGGGAATCGATGTGAAAGACACTATCAGTGATTGGGAAATATATGAAATTTGGAGGAAATATCTTCAAAGTGACGGATAAGTCCTTAGAATTCTCATAATTACCTTTTCCGCTGTATTATTGCCAGAAAAGGAAGAAACGGCATGTTCCAAGATACGATTCCTCCATTCAATTACGTGTTTAGTAAGTGTCCGTTCGGACAATAATGACCAAAGCTCCGATCCTGTCCTCTTAGGTTTGCTTCTGGACTTATCATTTGCAGGTATGTTAGGATACCTGGACTTGTTACATACATGCAAAATCTGATTTTGATGATTTTTCACGATTTGCTGATTTAGCAAATCACTGATAGTGGTCTAAAAAAGGCATACATCATATGTCATACCTGTGGAACAAAGAAAGACCTTCCCAATCTTCTTTTTTTTCCGTGGTGAACTCACATTATGTTTCTGTGAATTTGTTTAAGGGTTCTTTAATTTCTCCTTGAGGGATCATAAATATCGACGTTGGCCAGAGACGTTAATCGAGAATTAAAGGGTCTGACATTTTAAAATTTTTTTGTGAGATCATAATATTTTTGAAATGAACACTTCCTGGGGCTTTACAATGATATAATTATAATTTTGTTATGTTTTCTCCAAATTAAAATTTGTTTAAAGGTCACATTCTGTTTTTATGTTATGTGTACTAAACGTCCATATCTCAAAGAACACAATTTCATGACCGTGTAGTTATCAGCTCACGATATGTAGATAAGGAAATACTTACAAAATGATATTGCACTGTGAACCTGGGCCGAGTATTATTGAGTAGCATATCGCTGCCGTTGTCTAATTGGGTTTATAGCCTGCTTTATGTTATAACAACAAATGCATATTTTCATACATTCAAAACACACACCACACCCCACAACACACACCACACACAAGGAAACAGCAAACACAAAAGTTAGGTTCATTTCGTTTAAATAGTAATAATAAATAGTAAACAATTTAAATTTTTGTCATTTAACACTGACGTGGAACAAGGGGGGGGGTCCTAGGGACCCCCAAATTTGTTCGACGCTGGACGCTTTACGCGAGGGATTTTGCGCCGAATTTTTTGTAAATTGTCGACTTTTAAATGCGATTCTTTTAATACCCAAAATTAATTAAAATCGGCCAAGGCGTAATGAGAATTAGTGGGGGTCACAGGGAACCCCCTCCCCCCCTTGGGCCACTAACGGAAGTCATTTGAGAATATTTTTAAAAATAAAATAAGAGAAAACCGAGAACCAAAGCCAAATTTTTTTTGCTGATATAAGTATTTCACAACCATTTACTTTGTAAGTAAACATATATTGAGTAGACATTCAAAATAAGTAACCTTATGTGCTGCACAAACAATGTCATCATGTACGTTGCCCAAACGGTACTGTAAAAACTCTATGGAAAAATGACGTGTATTTTGCAACGACCCGTTTAAAAATACAGGATTCCTAAAAACTGCTGGTTTTGTGTTAAAATAAGTAATTTGGGTCGTCTAGAAGAGATATCAACAAAAATAAGTTTTCAAAATGTTTGATGTAAGCGCAAGGCCTCATTTGAATTTTCCGTATTTTTGCCCAATTTTCGCGTGTTTGAAAACAATGTTTTGCCCCTAATTTGCACACAAAATAACAAATCTCATTGTTATTGCTGATTTGGGAAGGATTGTCTATGACCTTCAGCTGTGGTATAAACATTTCGTGCAAAAAATCCCTCGGAAAAGTGGTTTCCTTAATGTGGGTGCCTTTTCATTGTATAGCAACACAACCCACCCTGAGAGGCGCGAAATACATAGGAAACCAGGGCACCAACGGGAGTGAAAACCCCTTGGTAACTTAAGTTTAAAAATGATTCCTTAATACTTCCAATTAAGGGGGGGTCTTCAATATCGCCCTCTCACCGTTTCTAGAACTCCATTGACGTAAAAAAAATTAAGGTGTTACTTTGGATTACTTTTTAGAAGAGATTTTGTTGGAGCCAAAAATAAGAATATCTTCTATGCATTAAGATTTTTTTTGGTGAGTCTGTTTTTATACGAGTGGTTCTGCCCCACGACGAAATTGGCCTTCAGGCTTGCCCTGTAGTAGCATTTAAAAGTTTACTGCAGTGTTATGCTCTCTAATGGGTCTACACCAAAATTGACCACTGTCGCTATAGCCCAACACCCACACCATATAGGAAATGTTATCTCTATGGTCAAATGGTCGGTTTAGGGCACAATAGGGATTGGAATCCACGGCAATTATTGCGTGAACATTCACAAACTAACCTTCAATGAGTTAGAGTATTATCAGGGTTGCACAAAGTGCAAGACATGGGAACACTGCTCCGGAAATATGAGCAGAATTGGGAAATAATGGCAAGTGGATAAAGAAAAAAATAGTGGGATTAAAGTTGAAAGAAAAAATCCCATGATGCTTTAAATGCTTCATATCAGAGAAGATCAGAGCAAGTTCCAAATGTGAATAAACACTGCATGGTAACAGAGCATATTAGATGATTTTACTTAACATGTAAGTGTTAGTGTAAGTGTATGTGGGTTAATGTTAAGCTCAACACCTTACTCCTGGAGAAGAAAATAATGTGCAACCGTGGGAACTATCACGATAGAAGGCATTTCTTTGTTTTGTTTTTTTTTGGTTTTGGCCATAACTTCAAAATACTTGATGTAAACATAATAATTATAAACCTACATATTTTGGAAAAGAAATCGCATCTACAACACATTCATTGTAATGTATCACCAAGCCAAATGAACAAAACCCTTATTTGACACTTAAATGCATTTAAGTTTTTGCACTACCGTTGGTGCATGGGGGGGGGGGGGGTCCAAAAAGTGGTAGAAATTGGACAAATCATGAACAAGAGTCCAAATGACGTCAAAAAACGATGTTATGACGTTCAGAAATTTCTCCCGGCCAAAAACGAATAAGCACCTTCAAGAGGGACCTTTCGATAAGATTTGATTCATAATAGTAGGACATAAATACAATTACCGTGTTTAAATAAAAAGGAGGGTGTGACGAAGCAAGATATGGTGAGGAACACTCAGGAAACATGATATAAACATAGTACACAATTCACTACAATGCTCCAGATATTCATTCAGTAATTGAATTTAGATTATTCTTGTATTGAAGTATTTTATCGAATTAGATTCTTTGATATCATTCTGAATTGCATTCCAAATTAAGGGGCCAGACCTTCTAATAGAGTGATCTAAAAAGGTTCTGTTATTTTAGTTAGTTGATAATTATCACGGTTACATGTTTGATGATCATGTGTTTGGGACCTTGCAGTGAATAAATCGTTTGAATACTTAAACATAGACATGCCAGTGTCAAGCTTATACATATCGATCGCATTCAAGATATAATATTTTTGAATACTTATACATAAACATGCGAGTTTCTAGCTTATACATATCAAATATATTCAAGATATTATATTTTACAAATAACGGACCAGTATGATTTCTATAATGGTAGCCCACAAGATATTATCCTTAGCGCCCATTTTTGCAATTTGGGTATTTTTCTACGTATAATTTATAAGTACTTCCCCAAAGGACATTGCCATAATTAATGTTTGGCAGAACTAGAGAACAATACAAGAAAACAATATTCTTTCTGGTACAGTAAGAACATATATATATATGTCTTAGCTAATACAGTACATTGAGTTAATTGCTTAACAATGTGATCAATCATAATTTATGCTTCCGTTATTCTACGCTTCAGCAATGAATATTTATTAGTTCGTTTATTAAATAATTGATTAATGCTTGCATGGATTTATACTACAAATCACTTGCATTTATGGGAATAATAATGCCATGTAAAATATACATATTGTGAAAGCTTTGTGGCCGGTGCCTTTAAAACATGCTATTTTTTTTCCTGCAGTAGGCTCATATGACCTTGTATAAGAGTCTGCACCAAATGTTTTAATTAGAGGTTAAAAACTGTGCAGCTAATGTTTTTGGGTGATTGTTTTGGATCGGAGGTATTGTTTTGGTTCGAGGAATTTCCGAGAACCAAAACAATACCGATAACTGTAACTGTACTCTAAACTTGTATTTTCTAAGGATTTTCTGCCAGAAATTCCCCTACAATTCAGTTCAATGCATCATTTTTCTTTGCAACATATTTCTCACCTACTATAAAAATGGAAGATATTCTCGAGTACAGGTATTTCCCCATAAGTCATACGGTTGACAACAACATTTGACCAATCAAAGCGCAGCTTTGAATTTTTACAATCCGCAGTTTTATGCAATCTACAACATGATTTTGTGATTCTTTTTACGGGGCACCGCCAGAAAGTGTACCCGGGATTTTTAGAAGAAAATTGACACGTAATAAAGCTGTTATACTGTGTCCATCGTGATTGTGGATGTTAATATCATAATACATTCGTTAGTTCTGAAAAAAGATTGTTTTGATGTACAGATAATATCCTGGCTATTTTCCACGTGTAAGAATATAATGGATGACGGGCAGGTGTGGCCACATATTGACCCTTCTTTTTTCAACGCACTCTCCCCGCAAAGATCCGTTTGATTTTGCTGTCACCCAATGGCCCCCTTTTCAAAAGCAATTACTGATCAGTCCCATTGACCCCTTGTTGACTGACTAGAATGTGGGAATTTTTCCCCGAAATCTATTGACATATGCAAGTTTTTTTTCGGAAGGTTTAAACAGTTTTACAAGAATATTGGCAATTGTATGCAATTCCTCAGTTGTTTCCCCATTTTTCCTAGTCTTCACTGATTGATCCTCCTTTTTTGGGATCTACGCAATAACTACTGTTTCTATGTCCTGCCTTTCATCGGCCGAAAACCCCCATGTTTAATTGTCGGGCCTCACTCCCGTACTTTATATTACGGCAAGGGCCCGGATAAAAGAATTTATCTTCAAAACACGAAATATTTTGAAAAAGTTTCCTATTCACTCCCTGTTGAAATCATTTAATTGTCAGAGGACGCCAAAAAGAGAGGGAAAAGTGATATTTTACGTGATTTTCCAGGGATTCATTGTGTACTTGTTGTGTGCGCCTTGGAGACGGGCTATGGGTTTCAAAAATAAGTTCGGTAAAACCAGGAAAACACACGTCGCGGTTTGTGAGAAAAAGCTTGATATTTCACAAACCAAACATGTAAATAGTCATATACAAGGAAGGAAAGCATAATATAATACAAATAACTCACTTAACGAGGGGGAAAAAGCCAAAGCGACGAACTTTACGTGACGTGACGCGCCGCGACGTGACGTGACGTGACGCGTAGTATTAGATACAAGCCACTTGTAACCGGTGCAATAGATGGTTCCATTTCCCAAAAAAGTGCTTCCTACAAGCAATTGGGTTAGTGTTTTTAGATGAAAAACTTTTATTGCTAATTACCAAAAATTTTCGGGTCCCCAAGCTGAATTTGAGAGGAAACTGTGCCTAATTAGCAAAATTCCAATTGGCCGCCATTTAACGTGTGTTGTACATAACGCAAGTTAATGCTTTTTTGTAAGACTCATCTTGTGTGATACAAACGTTTTCAGGTTAAGGAATATAATTAGATCATTAGTTATAGCATTAGGTCAATTAACAGTTAATTTGCATAAAAATTCAATACATGGGCTGCCATTGAACTCAAGATTTGAGGTTTGTACTTCATTCTGTGCCTATACATATGTTTTCAGGGTCAAGGAATTAAATTAGATCATTAGTTTAGGTCATGCGCCATGGTTGGGTATACAAAATGAGGGTGGCGTTACCGTTTCACAAATATTTTTATTAAACATTTTTTATTGTATAATAAGAACCAAGTTAGGGATTTCAGTGCGTGGAGTATATTTCATTTTAAAGGGATTTATCTGCTTTGAATGGTTAGCAGAGTCAATTTTGTGCTATTTTACTTTTGAGTTGTTGTACTTTTTGAGTCAGTCGGGGTCAGAGAGGGTGGTGCCTACGGGTGAGGTGCCTACATATGAGGCCTGTGTTAAGTCTAGGGATTTTTTGATATTCGGGGCTTTTTTTTTTTTTTTTTTTTTTTAATTTTGCATTTTTTTGTTTTTAATCTTTGTACCCTGCCATGTAGTAAGATAAATAACATCTCATTTTGTTTGTTATTTATGTCCATTCATGTTGACTCATACAACAGTTTAAAAGATGTGGCACCCTGGATATGCACATACAGTTGCATATTGTCTTCCTTACATTTTTAGCTTTACAACAATACAGTGTATATAGCAATCTCAAAAAATGATGACTTACTCTTTATTTAAATGACTGAAAACTTGTAATATTTGTAGTTTCACATTAACACACTTTGCTCCCAATTCATGGTGCATGACCTTATAGCATAGGTCATGCTGAACAGTTATTTTTTGTGCATACAATTCAAATGGCCGCAGTTTTAAATTATGCAAATTATTGTTAATATATGGCATAAATACCTTACTTGATTGTCTAGTTGTGTTTTCTCGCCCTGAAAACATATGTATAGACACAAAATGAATTCGTACAAGCCTTAAATCTTGAGTTATGTACAAAAAATTTTTAAATGGCGGCCATTTTAATGTAGCATTAGTCACCTCCCTAAAAATTAGCGTTGTCGATCGAGAATTTGGCATCACATAATTGTCCATATAGAACACGGTTTTCAATTGCTTTTACTCAAATATGCCTTCGACTAGTTTCCTTTTTTAAAAATGGAACCCAGTCTATAACTTGTCAGTGTACTATCAATAATAATTGCCGCCTATTAGAGTGGACACTGACAAACCATCACTACGCGATGTCTGTGCACTATCTCAGAATTTTTTCCATCGTTAAGAACCTGCGAGAACATTTGTTCTCATAAAGGAGGTGCAATACACTAGACGTCCAAGATTACCAGACCCAGCACCCTCATCACTGTTGTACAGCCCCCCCTGTTACTGGGGGCATTATACGATCAGTGTTGGACGGTCAATGTGCAACCAAGCACGAAGACTCTTGGGGCAGCTGCCCATCCGTTACGATAACCTGGACTCCTATTCTATAACATAAATATCTATTGTGACCTGTAATTCCTTTACTGTCAAATTGTAATCAAAATAAAACCTCCCATTATATGTATTTACCTGAACCCCTGCTATAATGAGACCAGTACATTAAAATTTACCCCCTTGCCTTAGTACGCCTCTCAAGGAAGGATTGTCCACCCACAGATCTGTGACATGCCTCACTTGTCACTACCTACAGATTGTGAATTTCTGTAGTAAATGTACACCTCACAGATGCATACCCTAGCTACCTCTGCATCTTCAACCTCAGAACATGTATACCTCACCATATGTATACCTCAGTCTATCATAACCTCAGCAGATGCAACCTCACATATTTTACCTCAGAATAAATATGCCTTAAACATTGTTTTGCCATGGACCCACTCATGGCAATCCCCTACCTGCAGATCTGGTAGGCAGAGGCACCACATTGTTCTCTAGCTAACATAACCAGGGGAAGGGAGTGTCATTACTTAACACTTAACTGCATAAGGGTTTGCACTTCCAGGTTAGTGCATAACGGGGGGAGGGGAGTTCCTAGGGACCCCCCTATAAAACCACTTTTCCTAAAGGATTTTTTTTTGATGAATCCACCACATATTGAAGGCTTCAACCATCAACAATAAAGAAATAAAAACGGAAGAAAGTTTTCAGTAATAAAATTAGGGGCAAAACAGTGAATTTAATGTTGCGTCAAATTGTGCGAAAAAGACACTAAGTTGTTTCTGCATTTTCGTACGGATTTGCTTCCTGACTAGTGCTTCTTGCTTTATTGGTGAAGAGAAACTATATTTACCATATTAATGCACCACCGATAAATTTCTCAGCCATTTTATATTTTTTTAAGGTTACTTGTATAATTTAACATGGTTCCTACAAGTAAACCGCTACATGATGTATATAAAATATTAGGGCTCCATTGCCTACTATACGTTTCCAGATTTTTTTAATTTATTTATTTACTTTGTTTATGTCACAGGTGTATCATTATGAAATCAGATCACAGTAACTCTAATAGATGTTTTATTTTTGTCGTGGGTATGCCTGTTGTGGCATAAGGGGGGGGGGCTCCAGGGACCCTGCTAATTAACGGGCAAAAACGACGCGATGGATTTGGATTTTTTTTTGCAACCAATGCAAGCGCACTAAAAGTTAGACAAATACAAAAATTATAAACCAAATAGATTTGCAGCGTTTAAAAATCGCGTCTGAAAAACAAAAAATGGGTCCCCTAGAACGCCCCCGTATGCAGTTAAGTGTTAATACCACTTATGCCCACATTTCCGGTCTACTGTTATAACCGTCATGGCAGGCTACCTATTTTTTTTAAAAATATTAATATAAATTTAAGAATAAAACTCCCCCCCTGTCCACAAAAACATGTATAGTTGAATTCAAGGCTAATTTGAAGCCTGCGACAAAGCGCCAAGTAGCATTTGCTGTTGTGATTAAAGGATGAACCCCTAGGTAACATGAACTTCCAGAAGGAACAAACAGCGTAAGATATTAAAGAAGGGAACCACTAAAATTCTCCTAGAGATGCAAACTAGAGTAATGTCCAAGCCCTACCAGGCTCCACTTTAAGAGGGCCACTCCATCCTATAAACCAGCCAGAACTCAGAAAGTGGCTGGGAGGGGGGGGGGACAGAAAGCCAATTACTCAATCCTATCGACATGGAGTATGTATTGCTTGGTTGACGGTCTTCGATAGAAGATGAGTACTGGGCGGCATAGTACAGGCTGTAATGATGTAGTAGAAGAGCAGGAGAGCATAACAATATACCTGAAGAACAAAAAAAAAAAAAAGAAGCCAATACCATACTGCCATGCCTGAATGGCTAACATAATTGCTGAACACATCCTTAGCTGAGGCCAGCCTGAGGGGTCTGTCACAAAAACTATGGGCTGGTCCTCTAATTCCATGTAAAACTAGACCTGGGACAGATCTATTTTACAAGACGGCCGTCTTGGGATAGATGGTGATCCCCTTAATGACCCATAGAGGTGACTTGTACCTTTGACCCCTGTAACTTAACCAATATGTCATAAAAATCATTAAATGTATTTTTTACGTGTTAACAACTTGACCTTTTCACCCCTATAAGGTGACCTATGGGTCCGGATGGGGTCAACTGTACTTGTTCTGTATTTAGTGATGCCACAATGATTATCCCTGACAAATTTCAGCTCAATGAGCTTGTTGTAGATTTTGACCTTTGACCTTGAAACTTTGACCTTAGAAGAAGATAATTTTGACAATTAAATACACTCAATCCA
>JAMKCH010031712.1:0-25599 GCA_023653785.1 Ophioderma brevispina | reverse complement strand
CTAAATATTTTAATTTTTTCTGAAATCGAGGGTAAATCTTTCTGACTCCCCTGGATATCAGCGCCACATTTGGACATGATTTGCATGCCAGATGCAAAAGAGTACCCATTGCTACAATAGCATGTCGTGAAAAGTAGCTTCGTGCAACATCTGCCGATACAGTATGAACCTGCACTAACCATTGACGTTTCGTTTCTCATTGCCATACAGAGTGTGTCAGTTCCCCCGACACCAGTCAAAGAGTCATTAGAGATTGACATGAGTGAGATGCAGATCATTAGGTCATGATGATAATGTTAGGACCCAATCACTGGAAGAGATCCTACAAAACCTCCTGCAGCAATGCATGGTAAGTGATTGCAAGGAAAAAAAGAAATTAATTGGAAATTACATGTTGGTCAATTTTTAATACTGTAAATTATGGCAAATTTAAAAGAAAATTTTACTTTTTTTATTTTTTTGTTAATGTTAAATGGTGTTGGTGCCCTCTTTACAAAACACCATCACAAAGGGCAGAGTAAGTCAGAAAATTGTTCACCCATTTTGGAGTAGAGTAGGGGCCATTTCCCCCTCAATTTGGAAAAATGAATACTTTTGGACGAATTGCACTTTTTTTTGAATTCGTGGATGTTTTTAGCAGAAAGATACAAGAAAATATCCTAACACTGCCTCACAAATTTTAGAGCCAAAATGGCACTATATTTTGTTAAAGCTGGATCACAGTGATCAAAATCACACCATGAACTATCAAAGCAACTGTACTCAGCTGTGAGGGCTAGTCAGAGCATTTCCTCAGTTACATTGAGTATAAGCCATGTAGGCAAAGCCAGCCCCAATATTAACTATTTGGAGCATTAAAAACCAGCAAATCGCTTGTCCACCCGAAATATTAAGGCTGTTTTAGATTATATGTGAAGCTAAATCATAGAAGTTGTACATATACACAAGGATTTTGTGCACTGCCCCATTAGTTGTCGGATGCCTTGCATGCAGAGATGCCAGTTTATGTTTTTCCTGGAAATTCGGATTTTTTAACAACCAAAAAAAAGTCCGTGTTTTGTGTGTTTTTTCTGAAGTACAGTTTCCAAAAAGTTTTCCGGTTGTATGCGAGCCAAAAATAAATGAGTGTGATTTAACAACGAGCATTTAGTGCTATAACGCTCCGCTTCGGCAACTCCAAAATTTACATGTGTCGTTGGTTTCCGACTAGACCGCCATTACCGTACCATCTACAGACAAGCATATGACGGGTACCGTAAGCGATCATCATACAGGTCCGTGTAAGGAGTTGATCAGTGAGGCTTGACAAGTAGTTTTCTGTGTTGTGTGTGTGTTATTGCCGTGATACTTTCGGTAGGAAAAATGGAAAATTTTAAAGTTGTGGAACGGACTGATGATGTACAAGCGATACATGGAAAGATAAAGAATAAAGGGAACGGGTCATGTTGGAAGAGAAAGATGACAGAAGAGGAAAGCTGATTTTTTATCGAGACATGAGGAAACTGAACCAAGCTGGACTGGCAGCGTTACATGTACTGCACATGGTGCAAGAAACACGTGAATTATGGATCGTCAGGGAAGAGGGGAAGCGATCAAAGATCAAATGGGTCACAACAAATAAAGACGTACATAAAAGAAACAGGGGGGGGCATTGAAAAATTCACAAGAGTACCAGTTGCTTTTCAAGCATGCTGCTGTGAGGACTTGAAACAGACCATTCAAAAGCTTGCAAGGTAAAATCCTCGCAAACAGAACTTGGAACACCCCACGCTTTCGTAATGCAATCAAGCGTGATACTTTGCCTCGAGTGTGACTATAATAATCTCCAAAATCCCACAAGAAAGAAGGAGCTGGAGCATTGTTTTAACCTTCCCCAATCCCATCAGACAATGTTGAGACCCTTAAACACGATCAACGTTGGACTCTGAACAAACATTGTTAAAGGGGAGGGGGCATTGATTTACACCTGAATGAGCTTTAAAGGTTGCAATGCAATTGTTGCAACGAGAGATTTCACAAATCAGGGCCATAAAAATCGAAAGTACGGATTTTTGCCCTAACGTAAAGCTTTCCATCCAAAATGCCCACATATGAAAGGATTAAGTGAGAAATAATGTTCTCTTTGGTCCAAAATAAAATGTGAAATTTCTAATTTCGTATAGGCGCAAACTACGAAATTTGGCCTATGTTTGATATTGAAATATAAGCCAACCAAAATCACCTTTTCTTTGCCTCTCTTTTAAGAATTTCTGTTGGCCAATACAAGGTAAGAAAATCTATGAGTGTTATCTATATGAAAATACTATTATGACAAATATTGGGTGCTCAAAATCTCTTTTGCACCTTTACTGTTCCAAGACATTTTTGCGAGGATTGATTGGAGGTAGCAAGCAAGGTCAGCCCATATGTCATTGTCATGCATGTGATCAGTCCTGGATTATCATGAATGACATCTGATGAACTTAAGCTAATGTCCTGAAACATTAAATGTCAACAGAACGCACTATTTTCACTGAAACAATACCATTTTTTGAAATATTATGTATTTTTAAAAGACATTGTACTCAGATTGACTTCTAGGTGATCTAAAAAGCTAAAATCCAGGGAGCTTCTGGGGGCGCGCATCCTGGGGCCCACACACGGGCGCTCTCCATTTCGAGCCTTGCCCCTGGAACCCAATTCATACTTTATGATATATACAGCCCCATTTTCAAGTGATTCTGTAATCCACTGTTAATCTTTTCCAGACGGCAACAGCATTCTTTGCATGACCACTTCTGCTAGTACTATCTAGAATCTACCACCAGACACCAACAGGGCCTATGCAGCTTTGGCTGCAGTCAAAACACTACAGACACAGCCTCATGTGAGTTCGGGGGGAACATAGAAAAATCAAGCCATAATTATTACTTAAAGTAGCCTGTCACAAAAGAACGCCCCGAGTCTCTCAAAATGGGTCGTATCGTGCGTAAACACGTAAGTGCGGGTCCGATTGGCTTTTTGAATCAGTTCATAAATACGCATAACAACAGGCGGTAAGAGGATGTGGCTGATGGCGATGCTCACTTCCAGAAAGTTTCATTAAGAGTAAATAGCCCCGCCCATATCGCTCAGTATCTGTTCGTGAGCGTATTAGCAGTGGAGAGAGGGCCCTTCTTTTGTGACAAGTTTCCATCAAAAATATACCCATCTGATAAGGATTAAGCTGAGGAAATGTTTCCTTTTTAATTTGTTACAAAAAATTGTGAAATTTCTAATTTCGTATAGGAGCAAATACGAAATTTGGCCTAGTTTTATATTGACATATAGGAATCAAAATCACCCTTTCCTTTTTAAAGAATTTCTGTAGCCAAATACAAAGGTAAGAAATCTATGAGTGTTTACTCTATATTGAAAATACTATTATGACACAATATTGGGTGCTTCAAAAAATATCTTTTTGCACCTATTAATTGTTCCAAGAATCTTTTGCGAGGATTGTAGGTAGGGCAAGCAAGTCAGCCCATCATGTCATTGTCATGCATGTTGATAAGTCTTGATTATCATGAATGGACATCTGTGAACTTAAGCTAATGATCTGAAACATTAATTGTCAACAGAAACGCATATTTCAATGAAAAATTTGTTACCCCCCAAAATTTGTTTGAAATTATGTATTTTTAAAAGAAATGTGTACTCCAGATTGACTTTATAGGGTGAATCTAAAATTGCTAAAACCAGGAGCTTATGGGGGCGCTGCCTCATGGGCCCACAACACGGGCGCTGCCCCGGACCCCAATTCATTCCTGTATGATCATACAGACCCCATTTTCAAGTGATTCTGTAATCCACTTTTTATCTTTCAGACTGCAACAGCCTCTTTGCATGACACTTCTGCTAGTACTATAGAATCTACCCAGACACCAACAGGGCTATGAAGCTTTGCGATGCAGTCCAAAACACTACAGTACACCAGCTTCATGTGAGTTCGGAACAATAAAAATAGAAATAATTAGTAATTAGTAGGCTTGTCACAAAAGAACGGCCCGCGATTATCTAAAAATGGGGCGTATCGTGCGGTGTAAAACGTGAAGTGCAGGGGTCGATGGGCTTTTTGAATAAGGTCATATACCATAAAACAGGCGGTTAATCGGATTGGAGACTGCGCATCATTCAACTTCCGAGGAAGTTGCATTAAGAGTAAATAGGCCCCGCCATATCGCTCATTAGCTGCTCGTGAGCGTATACGCAGTGGAGAGAGGGCCCTTCTTTTGTGACAGCTACTAGAGATCCCTTTTTTAATGAAATGTTTTCTTTTTTTTTTATTATATCTAAAAAATTAAAAAAGTTAAAAAACTTAAAATGCATTATAATGAGTCCAAACACTTGTTTAGTAGAGGTTTGCAAGAATGCTCCCTCAATGGACCCTCAATGATCTGTTTGGAGGTCTTGCCATAAACAAGTATGCACCACACAAAATTTGGAAAGGACATCGGCATCTCTGTGATGTTCATGAGGATACGTGACAAATTGATATATTAAGGGTTGAGAGAAAGAAGGCAATTACTCAACATAATGCAACTCAAGATTTAAGCCTTTTTTGGTCTATGTTATGTTTATATGCAACGGGAAGTTGAATTGAGGTATGACATTATGGCCCGGTAATTCACAAAGAACTTGGTCCTGGCATCAATATTCCAATGCTTTTTTTAGGTCAAACAAGAGGGTGTGCAGTGCGTGTAGTTTTTTTAGATATTGTGTTTCTTGATGGTTGATTACTGCATGCCTGAAAGAATTTGTTGTCGCGGTGTATATCATGTATCCTGGGTTTTAAAGATTATTTTGAAGTAAATCTCCAAATGGACCAAAACGTGAGTTATGTTCTTTTTGTCAAGTCTTCGGACACACACTTTTGATTCGCATGCCTTAACCTATTAAGAGAAGGTGGTTTAAGTTAAACTCACTATTGTTTATCTTAGGCTACAGTCAATCAGAGCAGACGAGAAGCACAATAGCCGAAAGACCGTTGGGAATGATCGAAAATGAAACTAAAGAAACAAATGAAAAATTACGTGCTTTAGAACGACTAAGAGTGTCACTTCCCGATCCTTACGAACAAACCTTAAAGAAGGTGAACAGAAAAGGCAAAGAAAGAGGAGGAAGGAATCATCAACGAACAGCAGCAGAACCATTGACACCAAAAACCAGAAGCAACAGAAGAGTAAGTTAGTAAGACACAAAAAGGGAGCAAACCCCCCACACCAAACCTGCTGAAGGAAAACCACTCCAACGCCACCTCATCAATCTCCTTCTCCTACAGTGGAAGGAAGACAACGCAGCATCATCAGCAGCGCAGGCAACACTCTCAGACATCCAGTAGGTCAGGAGGCGGCTCACGCGCTTCTCATCGATCTAAAAAGGGAAAGAAAGTGATATGGGTGTATCTATTTGTACTTTAATGTAAAATATTTAGGAAATATTGTTTGTATTTATATTATTGCAACACTTGAGATGCCGAGTGTGAGTGCATCTGTGGCCATTGCGAGATTCAACCTAGATACCCAGGTATTCTAGTAACTTCAAATGGTGCACCTGGTTAATAGTCTTCCCACTCAGTGCCACTGATTCGAATGTAATTCCTTGGCATTTCTGGGTGAATCATTGCAGATGGTGAAAGATTAATTCTTCCTATTGGACCCAAGGGAGGTAGAGTGCTCTTCCCACAATGCATTTCTACCAATACAATTTTTTGCATTGGTTGTCACATGAATATAGTGAAAAAACATTAAATGAACAGAAATCATCCCAATCTTGCAGTTGAGGACTTTTATCACAGTATAAATTCATGTACAACCAGTGCAAAAATTGTATGGATATGGCATGTGGGTAGAACAAACACTCTACCTCCTCTTAGCAGCTACGGCGGTCTGGTAGGTATTTCCCACGGTGTATAGTCTGTGTCACAGGCTGCGGGAAAAGATTATATCTAAATTACGTACTGCGCGAAAGATTAACGGTATAGTCCGTCATAGCGAATGTATGCAAATGAACAATAATCTCAAATATTCTCTGGAAAACGAAGGGGTTTCTATGGAAGATTTTGCATCAGAGGGTCCGAT
Source organism: Ophioderma brevispina (assembly GCA_023653785.1). Taxonomy (NCBI): domain Eukaryota; kingdom Metazoa; phylum Echinodermata; class Ophiuroidea; order Amphilepidida; family Ophiodermatidae; genus Ophioderma; species Ophioderma brevispina. The sequence continues at coordinate 19,501 of JAMKCH010031712.1, read as the reverse complement.
ACTTTGTTTTGAATATGTATTCTACATTGGGTCTAACTAAGAGCAAACCAGCAGGGCCAGCAATAATTATAAGCCCAATTGGGTGTCAGTATGCGGTTCCAGCAATATATTTTCAAACCTATTCATCTTCTTAGTACAGTTTACATTTGATACTTTATGTATTATTATATATATATTGTATATTTAACTTCGTCAAGTACGATTGTTATGCTGCATAAATCGATCCTTGAATCTGAACTTAGCGGAAAATTGAACGTTTTGTTGGGTACTTCGGTGCTCGCAGACATCGGAAGGAAAAAGTGAGATCGCAATCGCTACGGGGCCGCTCCCTTTTTCACCAAATGCATTTCGGTTTATTCCAGTCTGAGAATTTTCCAAAAGTTGGTTCATTTACATTTTAACTTTTTTTTTTCAATTTTAGAACAGGTTATGTACTTACCGCCGGACCGCCGTATCTTGCACCCAGCGTCTGTGTCCAGTACGGTGTAACAGCTTGTCCCCTAAAATGTGCGTGCAAAAATGTGCAGTGTTGAAGCAGATAAATTAAGTTTTCGCAAATAGTCTGTTTCATATCATTTAAATTTGTTAATTTACAGATTTGCCATGACCACCTCACTGAGGATTCGTTTCCACATTGCATTTCTGTGGGGGACAGGCGTCAAAGCCATTGAGATAACTTTTTGATGGGCTCATTCATGTTTTTTTAAATGTGAATCAAAGAGATTTGTAAAGTATTTATAAAATAGTTGTTGAACATATTTGTAAATAAAATTGCTATCAGTTGGAGATGATTAATGCTTTTTAAACAGGGCTAGCATTTTTAACACCACACCGTCCATCAATTTAGATAAAACTGATGTATTTTAACAGTGCTAGTATTTTAACACCGATCGTCAATTTTAGGTATATTTCAATTTAAACAAATAAGATTGATAAGGTTTATAATTTGGGAAGTGAGAGATCAAGTCAGTCAATTTTTGCTGAAAAGTGCTTGTAACAGAGGTATACACACTATGCAAAATACTTCGTACCAAAGTCAGGATCATAAATTTGAAAAGTACACGTACTTATCCTTTATAGTTGGGATTTTTGATTGCACAGCAAATTCATCTTATAAATGGCGATTGTCTGCTGTATGTGGGTCCCACACTGTACAAAAAGATCAAATTGTACATGTATATTTTTCTACGCTGAACCTATGGTAGCCAAAACCTAGGTATATTGTAGGATGGCAGAAGCCCCTACCAACAAACACAACCATGTTAATTCAGGGTCCTCCCCTGAGTCTGTCGGGGGGGGGGGGGGGGGAATGGACAAAAACAGCCGAGCATGGATTTTTTTCTTTAGACCAAATACTAATTTGTTTCCAATAGGAATCTATAACTGACAGATGTGCGTCATTAGGGTTTGCAGATAATCCTAGCAGCAAAGGGAAATGACCAGATTTCACTGCATTGGACCGAGTTGGGTTGACCTGAACTTAGGTCCCTCTTACTCAAAATACTGTGCTGCAATGCAGTATACCATACATGTGTCCCCAAAAAAAATGAAACACCTTGTGTCAGCTGCAAAGTTTGAACAAAAAACACCATGATACTTGTTCTTGATTGCAATCAAACATTTAATTGCCCAAATTCTTCCGAACAACTTATAATGGATCACATAACTGGTATTGACCTAATGATTATTTAACCTCAATTTGGTTGTTTAAAGGTGCAACAGAGATTTCACATATCAGGTTTTGTCCCTAAAAAAATTCTAAAGTTATGATTTTGCACTGATGTAAAGCTTTCCATAAACATATACCCAGCTGAAAGGATTAAGCTGAGAATGTTTCTTTTGGTACATAAAGTGTGAAATTTAATCTCGTTTTGTATAGGAGCAAATACGAAATTCAAGCTATGTTTTACATTGAAATATAAAGCATAATCAAAAGCACCTTTTTTCTCTCTTTTAGACATTCTGAGCAAATAACAAGGTAAGAAATCTTAAGTGTCTTTCTATGTTGAAATTACTATTTGATACAATATTTGGGTGCCTCAAAAATCTCTTGTTGCACCATTTTTAAAATGGGTCCTGCAGGGTGTTGATTTCTGGGGCCCATAATCTTACCTTGTATGGTGAACTGTCAGGGACATTAGTAACAGTCCCATCTTACCCTACAACAAAGAAAAGTAGTCACATTGTTTTGGCTTTTGTTCAAAAACGAGGGCGCCTGTCAACCAGTGTTGAATTTTTTTTTGGGACGTGTACACGGTACAGTTGGAACAGACCTTACTGAGGGAAGGAAAATAGTCCAATTGTTTGTTAACGTGAATGTTGAATGTTGCGTCCTCTAACATGGTCAAAGATTAAATATTTGTGGGACTCCTTCGGTTTCTTTATACTTCAATCGTCCCTCGTCCACCTCTCCCCCCTGCATCGTGCATCTGGCCGGTGGTTGTTGCATAAACTGCAGTACCTCTAGCAAAAAAACTGCATTATGGATACGCAATCAGTAATTTCATTTTACCTGCATTTAGACCGTCAGCCAGAAGGTTTTTTTGGTTAGGTACGAACAAGATAACCCATATCTGATACGGGGAAAATTCAGAGAAAAGAAAAATTAAAGCTTTTGCAAATATGAGAGTCTGCGGAGACCCATTGTGAGTCTGGTAAGCCCAGAGAGGGGTGTAAGTTACAGGGTGGTCAAATGTTTGAAACTGCCTCTAAATCTAATGAAATATAGTCAATTATTCCTTAGGTTACAGGAGTAAAAAAGTCAATTGGGTCAACATGAGTGTGGGGTTCCTTTCCAAGATATGCGGGAAATAGGCTAAAGGTCATTTGTTATTCAAGAAAGTCAACAATTGTAATAGCAAGATTTCTTGTAAAAAATTTAAAAAATATTTAATGTACTGATTCAAAAATTTCTATATTTGTATTTGGCATAGGGTTGGTTCCCTTTCATAAGGAGGGGTATAATGTAACCATTGTACACCATTCCATTCATAACAGGGAGATGTCGCAGTGACAAAAAGCATGTCAGATTTGGATTCAGTATCATGTAAAACATAAAAAAAAATATTTGTAACAAACAAATATGGGTTATTGCAAAGGGTGACATTTCTTGAATAACAAATGACCTTTAGCCTCTTTTACCAAATTATCTTGGAAAGGAAGCCCACGCGCGTGTGACACAATCTTGACTTTTTACTCCTGCTTACCCTAATGAATAATTTGAGCTAAATTACATTAGATTAGAGGAGTTCAAACGTTTGACCCCCTAGAACTTTACCCCTCTCCTGGGCTACACGCAACAACGGGTCCCGGCAGACAGGACTTTCTATTTGCAACGTTGTATTTTTCTCTGAATTTTCCATGTTCAATATGGTATGCGTTCGTCTACACCAAAACCTTTCTGGGCCTGAGGCTCTAATTTGCCAATGAGTTGTGTAGAGGGAAGAAGAGACGGGGATAGATGAGCCCCTTCCGGACCCCCTCTCGTGCTCCCCCACTACCACGTCGTCTCCACTCTCGTCACGTGTTGGCCCCTTCCGCTATCTCTTCCATCCATCTTCTCCCACTTCTTTCTCCAACTTTCCGTTCTCTTTTCTACCCCCCCCCTCCTTTCGCTCTCTTGGACTTAAAATTATAGCCGGCCAACAGAGTGCAGTTATGGTATATCGAACCGGTCTCAACTCAACAGGAACAAGGTTGACAGTGGTTTCGATAGAAAAATTGGGGAAAAGGTACTACTGCTAATGATTAAAACTCCCATCACTACGACAATATTGTATTAAATATGTTTGCATAATTTGTAAAATTATAGATGTGATTATCTGTTTACAAGTTGGGTTTACAAGCCAATTACGCAATTGCTTTCTTGGGGTGGTCGAATCAACATGTTTCATTGGCATAGTTAAAGGCCTGGGCTTTAAATTGCCGAGTATCTGCTACAGTTTTGTCAAAATCCCTTGGAAGTGAATATGTACGCCCCGCTTCCCCCAGTACACCAAGTGTATGTCATGTCCGCGTTTCTATGATGCCTGGGCCAACAAAGTGATATGCATGACGCATCACTCAATTAGTAGATAGCACAAAATAGGAAAGGCTACCTCACTCAAAGTGTGTACCAAGCTGGTTTTGAGTGCATCTTTGATTGCTATTTAAGAAAAAATTCAGTTGCCATCAATTACTTGGTCAAGCATGATGTGCCTTAAGACACTCGTTGATTCCACCCCAAAAAGAGTCGGAATATCTTAAAAGTTAAGGAAAAGTCAGAATAATATAAATTACCTTTCCAAAATGAAGAATTGCTAGAAAAAGGAGGGAAAACGGCTGTTTTCAAAGATACAAATCTCCATTGAATAAGGTAGTTAGTAGGTGTGTGTGGGACAGTAAGACTAAAATGTATGATTTTGCCTTATTAGGGATGCTTCTGGTCTTATATTTGCAGGGTAGGTTAGAATACTCGTAATTGTTCAAAAATGTTAAAAAATCCGATTTGTGATGATTTTTTTGATATTCTGAGTTAGCAAATCACCGATAGTCCTTTTGAAACAAGAAACGTGATTTTGCTTTAAAATGATTATTTAATGACAGCAGTGAGAGGGCTAACACAAGCAACCCCCTTCACGATGAGTTGGAGCGTTGCCCATCCCTGAAGTATTTTGCGGCAAGTTAAAGTTTTGTTAGCAAGTGATTTCAGCTCCCAATTGCTTTTTGGAATGTGGTGTGTTTTACCTTGCAGGTTGGTACATTACTATTGACCAATAAATTTATACTGCTGTAACCCCCATATTCCCAAGGAATGTTTGAACAATTTTAATTATTCACACAGGAGCAAAGCCATTTATGCCACAATATTGAAGGTTTGCGGTCTAAAAGATTTTTGTAAATACCAGAAAATTATGAGTATTGAAAATCTACCTAATTTCTTAAAAATATAATGATTGGCCTATGCTTGGACATAATAAAAGGTAACACACAACACATCTTATTCTTGAATGATTTTATTTATTTCCCCCCAAGGATTTATGTGTTACAATGCAAGTATCTTCCCTACAAAATACAGCTGTGATGTTTGTACTACTAATGACAGATTTACTGTACTGAAACCACAACTTTTTGAAACAACTCTTCGAAATAAGCATACAAAACTGGCCATTTGTATTAAAGTAAAGCTTATGGCATCGCATGTTGAGGATATAGTCTTTAAAGTAAATTCTTCTAGCAAATACTATATAGAAGCTCGGAGAAACTGCGTAGATTGAATTAAATAAAGACAAAATAAATGTCTCAAAACCCGGTCCTCTCGCCATCCAGACGTGAGATTTACCACTGCACCACAGAGGCCCTGTTTACGTGTGATACCAGTGAACGGGGAAGCGCTAATGTATTTTCTTGATTTCCAGAGTTTCAAGTGGCCCCAACCATTAACATTTTAATACAAATAAATTACTGGGGACAGAATTCTGCTGTGTGTGTACAAGTCAAAGCGTGATTTTTTTTAAGTAATGGAAGATAGCCAAATAGGATAGGGTCCTTAAATCAACTGCTGTATTATTAAAGCCGTCCCCATGGAAGGCAAATCCCAAAGTAAAACAATTAAAACCCATTGAAATTTAGGGCTACTAAAATAATGCAAACAGCCAGACAAATTTCTCTCATTAAGGTCATACTGGAGTAAAATTACAATATAAGCCAGGCACTTGTCAAGCATCGCCGATGTTGACTGCTCAAGCAGTGTAATGGGTGAATTTAAAGTTGTGAGCATAACAAGTGGACTAGCAATTTTTAAAGGAATTGGGTTCAGACCCGAGGAAAAAAAGTTATGGTATCACCTTAATTCTTTTTAGCCCGTGCGGCAAGTGCCCGGGTTCGGCAAACAACGATATATTAAACAAGCTAACATAGATCTTTTTTACTAACTCTAAAAAATGCATCTCACTTGGGATTCTGAGAGACACTTGTTTTTAAGCAGGGGCCTTCTGTACAATTTACACTAAAACATGACGGTACATTATGCCATGCACATAATATGTAGGGGGATTTTACTTTGGAATTAGCGGTAAATGTTTGAACAAGGTTAAAAAATTTGTTTTGACGGGTACTATGGTTTCAATTTTTACAAACACAAAAAAAAAATAATTTGGAAAAATTGGAGAAATACAATAGTAAAGCATTTTTTTTTTTTTTAACAATAAACAAAAAGAGGGGGGGAAAGAAAAACTCATTTAACATAGGATTTCTAGTTCTTATGCTGTCAGATTAACTTTTTTGTTGCATGGTATCACAATTCCCGATTAATAAGGTGGCAAATGCGAGCTTGACAATCCGGAATTTTTTTTATAAAATGATGAGTCTAGTGGACGAAAATACTTTTTTGTTTAGACCAAGTTGCTATAACAAATCATATTTACATATACATGTGACAGTTGATTATCTTTCAAGGGCCTCCTGCCAAACTTCATCTGAAGACATGTTAAAATGCAATAACTTAGATAAAAACGTGCAACTACAAACATAATAAAAGGTTTGGAAGTGAGAAAGTAAAAAATGATTGCTAGGAAGTGCATATCAATGAAAGTACTCGTGACAGCTCTGAGATGTTCCTTATCAAACCATAAAGGTTGCATTATTTTTCCTGATTCACCGGTAGTAGTAGGTGTCCGTTTGGACCGTAATGACTAAAATGTCTGATTTGTCCTTATTAGGAATGTCTTCTCTTCTGTATAATTTGCAGTGTATGTTTAGATAGCGTTAACTTGTTACAAACATGTAAAAATTCACAGATTTGTGATGAGTTTTTTTTTGATATTCTGATTATAGCAAATCACCGATAGTGCCTTTAACAACAAGTGATTTTTGCAACTGTTATTCTCTCATGACAGCATTGAGAGTGGCTACACCAGAAACCCCCCTTTCACGATAGTGGAGCGTTGCCCATCCCGTGAAGTATTTTGACGCAAGTTTAAGTGTAGCAAGGATTTCAATGCTCCACCCCCCCCAAATGCTTTTGTGAACTTTTTGTTGTGTTTTTACTTGCAGGGTTTGTACATTTACTGACCAATCAATTTTATACTGCCCTTTAATAACCCCATTATTCAAGAATGTTTGAACAATTTTTAATTATTTTCACACAGGAGCAAAGCCATTTATGCCAATATTGCATGTTTGCGGTCCCTAAAAGATTTTTAATACCAGAAAATTAATGTAGTATTGAAATCTACATAATTTTCTTTTAAAAATATAAATGCTGGTTTTGCACTAATGGCTTGGACATACTAAAAGGTACACACAAACATTCTTGGATTTTCTTGACTGATTTTTATTTAATTTCTCCCTCCCCCCAAGGATGCATTTGTTTGTTACAATGCAAGTCTCTTCCTAACAATACGCTTGTGATGTTTGTAACTAATGACAGATTTAGCTGTAATGAACCACAACTTGACAATATCTTTCGAAATAACATACCAATGGCCATTGTCTACAAAGTAAATTCTTATTTTTTGCAAATGCATTTTTTTTTTTTTTTTTTTAAAATTAATTCTACAACCTATATAGAAGCTCGGAGAAACTGTCTAGCATTGAATTAATAAAGACAAAAATACATGGTCCCAAACCCGGTCCTCTCGCTTACTAGGCATGAGAAATATACTGGCCACAGCGGACTGTTTACGTGGATACCAGTGCAACGAGCCGCATGTATTTTCTTTATTTCAAGAGTTTCACGTGGCCCAAGCCATTACATTAATACAATACATTACTGGGGACAGAAATCCTGATGTGTGTGTACACCTCAAAAGCGTGAATTTTTTTTTTAAGTAATGGGATAGCCACTAGGATAGGGTCTTAATAAACTGCTGTATTATAAAAGCCAGTCACATGGAAGGCATCCAAGTAAAACAATTAAACCCTTTTGAAAATTATAGGCTAACTTAACGAGGAAAAAAGTATTGGATATACCAGTGCAAGAAGCGGGGGAAAAATAGAGCGAGATGTGGAGGAAAAATATGCAAACCTCCCGCAAATTTCTCTCATTAAGGTCATACTTGAGTAAAAAGTTACAATATAAGGCCATGGCACCTTGTCAAGCCATCGCCACAATGTTGACTGGCTCAAGCATGTGTAATTAGTGCATTTAAATTTGCCTGAGCATAACAATGTGACTACGCATTAAAGGAAGTGTGGTGGTTCAGGACCCGAGAAAAGGTATGGTATCACCTTAATTCTTTTTAATGCCGTGCGGCAAGTGCCCCGGGCTTCGCAACAATCGATAACAAGCTCACATAGCTTTTTTAACTACTCTAAAAATGCATATCACTTGGGAGCTGTAGAGACACTTTTTTTTAAGTCAGGGCCTTCTTACATTTACCTAAACATGAAGGTCCATTTATGCACTGCACAATATTGGGGTTTTACTTTGTAATTACGGTAAAGGTTTTCACCAGTTTAAAAATTTGTTTTGACGGTTTAATCTTGGTTTCATTTTTACACACAAAAAAAATCATTGAACTTGAGCAAATACAATTAGTAAAGCATTAACTGCTCTTCATTTTTATTCAAAAAAGAGGGAAAGAAAACTCATTTTACATAGGATTTCTAGTTCTTTGCTTCCAATTACACTTTTGTTCTTTGCCTGGTTCACAATTCCCCCTATTATAAGGTGTGGGCAAAATGTTGATCTACAATCCGTAATTTTTTTATACAACTGATGATTCTATTGGACTAAATACTTTTTTTTTAGACAATTTTCTATACAAATCATTACATCTCATGGTTACAGTTGATTTATCTATTACACGGGCCCCTGCCAAACGTCTCATGAAATACATTTAAAATGCAATAACTTAGATAAAGAAAGTGCAACTTACAAACATAAGTAAAAGGAGGTTTGAAGTGAGAAATTAAAAATGAATTGCTAGAGTGCATCCATGAAAGTACCTAGTGACAGCTCTGATGTTTTCTTATCAACCAATATAAAGGTTCATATTTTTTTTTTAATTTAAATTCATATTTGAAGTAGTTTTTGATTTTAATATTATGAAAGGCCATATTTTTCTCATTGTCGTCCTGAATTTGAGCCCTCAATACATTTCTTACCAAGATATAAACCAAAAAAAAATTATGCAGTTTAATGGTTAAAGGTGTGTGTTTTTTTTAAAATGTTCCGATTGTCTTTGGGACTTCCCTGATTTACCCGGAAGTAGTATCGAATTTGATATCAGATGAAAAGGCCGTATTTTTCTCATTTTGTCCCTAAATTTCAGCCCTCAAAATGCATTTCCATTATTCCCAAGAATACAAAAAACGCCGTTTTAGTGGTTAACCATCAATAATTAGCAAAGTAATTGAATTAGGGCTTTCAACTTGCATTATTGCGTCTACCATCAAACCCGAAAATTTGTTTCCCACGTACGACGGGGTGTCTGTGCAAGTGCCAGGTTCTCATACCAAGCGAGAACACAATACACGAAATCGAAACAAGCAGCTTTAAACCACAATATTAGCAGAGTATTGAATATGGCTTTTGGCAATACATTCTTGCTTCTACCATCAACACCGCAAGTTGTTTTCCCACGTGGGGGTCTTCCAGTAAGCCTTGATTGTAGGCAGTTCACTTCATTGTTACTTAAATGGTTACCTCAAGTTATAACGGTTAATTTTGGCTTGTTTAACGCACATCTGGATCTGAAAGGAAAATATTACCCAACAGATGGTTTTAAAGCTGTGTTGCTAACCAATTGATGTTGTACATCTGTTTACAGATCAGTGTCCAATAGCTATAAAAACAAATATTGTTTAATTTTAACAAACTTCCTTTAAAAAACAGGGTTAACAAATGATTAATCATTTCACAACGAAAGTATACAACAAAAAAGAGCACATCTCTGTAAACATGTGTAATAAAATAATGAGGTGCCTACAGTTTGTATCATATAAATCACAGCAATGGGATTAAATGAAACAAAATTACTTTACCTGTGTAAATTTTTGCAAATTACATAAACCTTAGCGGTACAAAAGTCCTTAACACATGCTGTAACTCTGAATTTATATTACAACATAGCTACCAGAGAAATGGAGTTACTATAACTCTACGGACAACAGAGGCCAATTTGCAAGAGTCCTTATTAACAATAGCCTCTGATCCATAAGGAATCAGATTTCCTGGGAGTCCATTTGAACACTAATAACCACACTTTTTTCTAAACTAAACATTTTCAGCAAAAAATTTCGAATGTATGTCAGTGCCAAGTTTTTAACATCTCTGTATAAAGTTTGTATCTGGCTGACAAGTTTAAAGACATTGCAAGTTTAAAACTTTGTTATAGCCCCCTTACTACACTCACATAGTTCAAGGTTACAAATAGAGGACCAGGACATGAACTCGTTTGAAAAGCTATATGGGACGTTAAGAGACACTGGGCACTTGAAAAAATAGTGCAAACCCTCTCAATTTTTATACAAAATTGATATTTTTGCATGGTCGTAAAGCTTGTATATACATTACCCTCAATTATTCAGAGCCCAAATCATCGCACTAATGGTAACTGACATTATTCAGCAGACGATGCGGAAATGGTGTTAAACACAAAGCAAACCCATGCCAGATTGATCCCCCACGCATGCACTCTTGTTTGACCGGGCTATGACCTTTGTGGCTTTAATATCAGAGTATTAGTCTATGATATTCATGTAATAGACACATTTGTTAATTAAAGCTTCCGGCAAACTTAAAAGTTAGCTACAAATGACCGGATGTCTTTAGCTTCTTATGAATGTCCCTCTGTTCTGGGTAAGTTAATTTTTATGTGTGAATAGATCTTTATTCTTCCAATGACCTAGAACGCGAGCAATTTAAGAAATTTGATATTTTCCTGAAAATTTGAAAACATTAAAAAAAAAAAAAAAAAAACATGGCAAATTTTCAACAGACCTTTGACCTATCATATAGTATCTCATAACAGCTTAGTGTCCTCTACTATGCTCCTTGGTGCTAGAATGATTTCAATTGGATTTGAGATGTAGGGAGGACTCTGCAACTTGTTTGTGAGATGACAACAATCCTCCTTATGGTTAAAAGCTGTCAGTGAGATAAAACACTGACATCATTATATACAGATCTGAGAGCCAACAGAGTGTCTCAGAAGTGGTTAAAAAAACAAAATCCTGTTATGCACCAATAAGTTTTAACAGTAACTGAATTGAGCAATTCTCAGATTCTTTGGTCCAGGAATTTATAATGCGGACAAAAAAATACTTGTTTTTTTATTAACACTTAAGGGACTTGTTCCTATCGTCTTTGGGACCCCGATTACCAGAATTATCTCAATTTGGATATCAGATAAAAGGCCGTATTTTTCTCATTGTCTGTCCTGAAATTTGAGCCCCTTAATTCATTTTATATGCCCAAGATATAAACAAAAAATCCATTTTAATGGTTAACCATCATATTAATAGTGGCTTTTTACCTTCCTCGAGTCAGTAACGTCACTTTGTTAGGCAGTAGTTGCGCATTGAATCGTGCATATCACAGTGTAGAATAGGGCTTGGCAATATGCAATGGCTTCTACCATCAAACTCGCAAGTTTGTTGTCACGAAATTGGATTGGCAATATGTGCCAAGTGCCAGCTCTCATAACAATAGAGAACACAAACATAAATTGGAACAAGCACCTTAAGGTACCAAGATCAAGAAAAAGGAACAATTCACCAAATGTCCGTCTGAATGCATTAACAATACATGAGCATAACCCCCTGGGCACACCCACCTCATAGTACAATTTGTCTGATTGGCTCATTACAGCACACACAGGAGACAGCCCCCTGAGTAAAACCAATCAAACAGTGCTTCTATACTCTATGTAAAACCATACCACCATTCTTATAGTATCACTGATTTGCTCATTACAACATTATACACTGCAAGCAACCATTAAAATAGAGCCTAGATGCTGATAGATAGGCAGAGTAGTTCCCGGGGTTTAATAACCATTATTATTTATATCAGGCTTCCGAGTGGTACAAAAATTTTGTATTGTACAGCTTTGGTAAAAGTGCCCTGATGCAATACAATATTCTTTTTGAAATATTGTATCGCATCCGGTCATTTTGGAACGAACGACATCAACGAAGCACTATCGTTCATACTGGTAGAAACCGGGGGGGTGTTTGATCATGTTGATCAAGACTCGCCATTTGGACTACAACACCGTTTGGTTAGTCGCCCTGATATTTAAATAATAAAATAATATTGAATGTCTTTTATTTTCATATGATACAGAATATATTGGCACTCCGCTAGAAAAATATTGTACTCTTCTTCGACTCGTACAATATTTTCGAGCTCGTGCCATATATTCTTGTATCATATTCAACGCCATTCAATATTATATAACCATTAGATTTCGATGTCAAATGGTGAAGTATGTCCATTAAGAAGTAGCATTTGCAAGGGACAGCAAATTATCATCATACATATATGGTCCTTATTTATACCTAACATTGGAGTCACTTAGTCTTAGAGAAATACAGTGCTCTGAGAATACCCTTTAACACTGTCATATTACATGCATACCAGAAAAATGTTCACAATGACACATATTGGCTAATTTACCATTGAAAGCTTAGCAGTCTATTTGTATGAAAATAGCAAAGTATTTACAATTTTACTGATACATTATACAATCTTGTTTGGTAACTTTTTAGGCACATTTTCTATTTGAAGGGTTATTATCATTACTATAATGGACCACTTGAAGTATCAGTCGTTAGTTCTGGATATTTTCCTCTTGGTGATGCAGGTAACAGGTAAACACAAATACAGTATTCGAATAAATTGATCAAATCAAAAGAGTCGACTTTTAATTTTGGCATTGCTATCCAGAGAGATCAAAACAACTCATTTTCTATTTTTGTCAAAAATCACTATGCTCTATATCTCTTCCTCTGCACACTAACGTTACGATACAGCTTTTCTGTGCACATCTGTTCATATGCCTTTTCACAAGTGATTTCACCATTGATTTGAACTGATACCAGTGACTGGCACCAACAACTTTTGTTTGAGACCTCCGACCTCACTCGTACGTCACTGCACAGAGAAAGGGAAATGAAAGTATCCCCCATGTCTCATCTCTTGCGCTTACTCCAAATTCTCTGAAATACAATTGCTTTCATTCTCTAACTTTTTTTGAGAGAATTTTTTTAACATTTTAGTATGCATCTGTTTTTAATAATCACCCTGGGTTTTCTCATGTGATGCCTATTACAATTGGCCCTCATTAATAAGTAGGCTGTAATTACAGAATAAAACCACCTTGGAACAGTGGATTCAGATGAAAAACCTCGTCCACTCACTATGAGTTACAATAATGCTCATCCACCAATGACCAGTCAGTGGTTTGCACTTGTACATACATTGACCTGACTGACCTTCTGGTGATCTGGGTATCATATATCAACCCAAAACCAGGGGTATATTCTAAATACATTGGTGACTGAAAGCTACTGAAACTGTGCCCAGGGAATTGAGATTTATCATCTCATAGTACTGCATCTCATTGGGGCCCGTGAGTGAGTTGCATGGCCTGAACTGCATTTCTTCTCCCTCGCAACTAAAACTAACCGCAAACTGTGGTACCCCATAAAGTTGAATTTATTCTAAAGGTGCCCCAACCCATTAACAACATAATTTCTGTGTTTCATATTGAAGACCATCACCAACATACCGAATTCCAATTGCATTTTCGATCTGATACACCATTTTACCGTGAGGAATAAATGTGTACATTGCAATAGCCCATGGATTACTGTACACATATTTTCTGGTAACCGCAAAAAAGACATATTAATGCCTGTAGCATTATAATGGAATAGAGTTCAATCGAAATAACTTCGAAATAACTTGTAGATGAAATGAGAAAAAAAGTACAAGGCTTCCAATGATACCAAAAACTTGGGTTTGATGGGGCAAGTGGTGGGGTTGAGGCTGAGGATCAGGTGGTACCCCTTTATCTGGATTTACAGTGAGTTGCTTTGAGTTGTGGTAGACAGTGATCAATATATCGGCAACACAACGCACAGTGCAGTGAGGTATGTACAGTCCTTTTATACTTTGTTCATAACCTAATAGGCAAAAATTATTCGGTTTTGTTTGTGCATGCGTGAAAGTAATTCCGTTTTACAAGCGCACCTCTTGCCACAAGCATGCGCCGCGCATACATCACGCACTGCATCTGTTGCGGTAGAGTTGCTTGCAGTTGCATCCACACTATTCTATATCAATTCGCAGTGTGAAGAGTCTTGCCTATTTGGTGATGAACAAAGAATAGAGTTAAGGACAGCAGATTAAAGTCCAGCCAATCACACATATCTTTTGCTTGTCTGAAATTAACCTCAGGAGAGCAATTTATTGTTTGCTTGCAAATTAGGCCATTCAATTTCATTACATTAGGTTGGGATAATGAGCCAGTAAGTCTCAAGCTTGAGTGAGATTCTCACCCATGATAATGGTGCAGTACCTTAGATTTTTGACTCACCTCACAGTGGCGCTATTCAAGATTTAGTGTGAGCTTTAATGCATTTAAGATTACAGAAAAACGACATTCTGCTGGCTCAGATTGCATGGTTTGCATCTTTCTGGTCTTGTAATCCATAGGTTATGGGATTGAGCCTCACTTTGTAGACAAAAATTGCAGTTTATTATTATTATATTTTCACGAGTTAGCAGTCGGGGATTGAAATAGTAAATAGCTGCCCTGTGAAGTTAGTCACTTGCTCATGTCCTGCACCAGGACCGGGGCAAAAATCTCAAACGTGCAAGTCTCAATTTCCATTGACACTTCAGTAACTTCATCTGTATTGAGCAAATACTTCCACTGGATTATGAGTCCCAGAACACACTGGCAAGTTCATGTACAAATACAGCCTACTGAACTGTGTCCTTGGTGGATGAGCATAATATAGCACACGCTGTCTCCCTTTAACTTGCTTTGAAATATCAAAGCAAGTAAATTGTGATCCACTTGCTAATTTCAGACTACAAATCAAGCAAAGTACATTTCCAATGCAAGATCAATCTATTAGTGGGATGACGAAGGATACAGACTAGAGTCTCGCTAGACCTTGTAAAAATCCCTACAACACTCAAGTGACCACATACCTGTACAAAATATAACAAGTTAAAATGTTTATAAATTACACATTGTACCATAAACACATCTGTAGTTTAGCAACAGTGTACATAAACATGGAATGGTAATTAGGTGCATTTTTGACCTAGTTCATTAGGAAGAATCAACTGATGTTGTAGGTACACCTCTTCTATCTTAGTTTCCCACTTGGTTGGTAGGTAGTTATACAACAGAGCATTTGGTCAAAAGCTATAAACAACACTGAATCTTTCACCTTCAAGTGCTACAAATTTTCATCATTTTTGTGACCATGAATAGCCCCTAATGAAGCTAACTGAATGTGCATTTTCAACGTTTACTGTTTCTTCTATAGGTAATGATCAGTCCAACAAGATGACTTTTTGGTTGCATTTAATATTGCCTTCTTCCTGACATATTCATTACCACACCTGTTGCTGCCGCCATGCCACGGAGAAAAACTAATTAACATGAATAGCCGTCTAGTCATTACCTGTCCCTACGCCCTCGGTGACTAGGCTGCTCCTGCTTCTACTACGTGACCTTTGCTTGCGCTCTGGCTTATGTGACGGCTCCTCTTGTCACGCTTGTCTTTTCTCTCTCGGTCTTTCGCTGTATCCCCTCTGCAGGCCCTGGCTAGTCCTCGTCATCTCCTGCCCCCCTCGGTCACAGTCGCGGCTTCTCCCACTGTGAGTACGGGATGGACGGTGGTGACCCGCTCCCGTCTGCGACTCCCTCCTGCGCTCCCTGCTTCTACTGCTCCGTCTGTCCCTGTGGTTCCTTTCCCTGCTGCGACTACGGCGCTTCCTGTCACGGCTTCTACTCCGCCTACGTTTCCCTTTCACGGCTTCTACTGTTCTTGCGTTCTCTTTCACGCGTCTGCTCCGTCTGCGCTCCTTGCGTCTGCTCCTATGTCCCCTGCGTCTCCGTGGTCCCTGTTTTCCATACGATGGTTACGATGTGACTGGGTGTCCTGAGGTAAACTTATGTTAATCATTTCAGTTACAGAGATAAAATAAGCAATTACAGAGACCGATGAACTATTTGGCTGAAATTGAATCAGTCATCGGTTAGTAAAATAGTTACTACTAAGAATTAACAGAAAATCCTATGTGGATAACTAGGATTAGAGCTTATTCATATTCCCTTTGACAAGGTGGTTAATGGTGATTTTCATACTTCATTGGAAGACATCGGCTGACGCTTGTCTTTCAATCATCTTTGCGCCCGGAGCATTAACATACGCGTTGCGAAAAAAGCATGTTCGAAAGACTTGCGTCTGCCGACGTCGGCCGATGAAGTATGAACACCACCTTAACTGTTCTTTGTGTCTACAAATGCCTTAATGTAGAACTGCCCAAGTCATACAAATTCTAACTCAATAATACACCATTAAGAGTGGTTGGGTGACTCGACTATGGTCCTAATTTTTCATATGATGCTTCTACTTCGAGGAAAAGCATTTCAATTGACACATCTCTTACAATTTTGAGTAAATCAGTCATTTGTTTGGAGATTATAAGCAACAATGTGTATCAATTGGCCCCTAGGAAGTGTGTATGAGCTAGTATGGTCGACCACATTGGGAACGTTTTTGTTCATAACCTCAAACGAAACATTTTTAGGCCTTAATTTAACTGGGGGAATAGAGAAAAATATGAACTCTCCTCTGGCTACCACAATCCCATTTTTGATGGGGTAAATGATTAGAGGACCTTAAATACCCGTTCTCACCTGCTTGTATCAACCTTTCCCTCTTGCCGTCTTTCTTCTGCCACCCCACAGAGTCCCCCGACCCCGTCCCCCAGGAGAGAGGAGAAAGGGCGGCTGTCTGCTCTGCTGCTTCATTAGCAGCCTTTGCCTCCATGGCTGCCTTCAGGTGCTGTGCCCTCCATACCGTCATCTTGCGCTCTATGTCCTGTTTATCAAAGAAAAAATAATACAGTATTTTCCTTTTAACCAATGGAATATTTTTTGGGAAGCCCACAGCACCTACACATTATTGGCATACATATTTAACGTTTATCTTACTGGTAATTTGCTTTCTCATCCTTCGGGTCATTTTAGCAGAAAAAAGGTGAAGGTAGCATCTCACCAAGGGGAGGGTATGCCATCAAAGTTTGATGGTGGGGGTGAATAAGAATAATTGTATGGTACATTTTAAAAAATATTCTGCAGAATGGCTCTAAAAAACTTGTTTGTGTAAACCGATCTGAAACTGCATGGAAATATGTATTACTCTTCTTTAGTGGCAAATATTGGCTTTTTTTGCCTATTTCCTGTTAGAAAATTGACAATTTTGCAGACTTGTGGCATTTATGATATCACTGTGATGCCATATTAGATATGTATGGTACTTATTGTTGGTATCAATGGAAAAAAAGGAGGACTAAGCTATCTGTGTGTAAAAATCAAATCTTAAGCATCATTTCTTGTCTTTATACGGAATTCCCGATGGGGTGTTACCCACCCCCTTGGTAAACTTGTTGCCAAAAGGCGTGGTAAGACAATGGTTCAGACCCTGACAGGTGCTCTGTCATGAGTTCTCTCCACCTATTTTTGGCTTGTAAACAGACAATTTTTTACAATTACGTACCTTCATGTTGTAACAGGAATGCGAGGAACAGTGGATGTACCACTCCAATTTAGGGAGATAACGCGGCATCATTTCCCAATAGGCATGGTAGATCCTCCACCTGCC
The DNA here is from genome assembly GCA_023653785.1 of Ophioderma brevispina. Lineage (NCBI taxonomy): Eukaryota > Metazoa > Echinodermata > Ophiuroidea > Amphilepidida > Ophiodermatidae > Ophioderma > Ophioderma brevispina. The sequence goes on along the minus strand of JAMKCH010031712.1, from coordinate 1,660 downwards.
TTGACCTCTATCTCCTGTGATGTGGGAAAGAACAGAGGTAAGAAGATAAAAAAGGGAAGAAATTTGTCTTTAAAACAATTGTATTAGAAGAGTTTATGATTTACTACAAACAAAAATGGGATATGTCATTTATCTGCATGCTGAGCCTGAACGAAATATCTACATGGGTTAGAATACTACCACAATAGGTTTTCTTTAGGTATCTTGATTGAAGAGGAGGGATGCACAGAGACAATATTCATAATAGTCCTGATATGGTTTTGAGAATAACCTTTCTGACGGGAACACATGCTAAAATGTTGCATATATACTTCTGAAAAACATTGCATTTTTTTATTTCCTGAAAATCCTTCCGGTTTCCATAGTAGTATTTATAAGTAAACCATAACTTTGTCACTGCATTACATTTGGGAATTTTGTCTGTTTTGATCTTTTTTAAAACTAATAACTGTTTAGTAACAGGAGAGCAGTGCACCTTGCCAATGTAAGTATCACATGTAAAAACACCAAACAAAACACTTATCTACACAGCTAGACAAAGTGTGAATTATTAAATATAAACACGAAGTATAACTTGTGTAGTACTGAATAATAAAGACTGGGTTCCTCCAGTGGATCAGAAGTGATCAGTCTTGAAAACACAGATATAGGTATTTGGGTTTGCGTGCCAAGGACGGCGCGCCATCGTGTTGCACGTAGACTCAGTACCGCAAAGATCAACGCGCGCTTTGTTGTCCAGAAATGGCCCATAGTATAGTGGAGTATCACAGGGGTAGTGTCCACTAAGTTATTTGCATAGCTTCAGGAACCAGAATTTTTTGAGACTTTTCTGCAATTATTTCAAGATTTTCGTGACAGTTTTTTCCCTTGTTTTGAAACTTTCGAATCAGAATATTCTGATGTTTTTGCAAATATAATGATTCCTATAAACAGGAAGGTATGAAAACTGAATGTTTAGGTATTGCCATTTTAGAGTTATTAATTTAAATGCTGCGGTCTAGAGCACATCCAGTAGAGGTAATTTAAGGCGAGGTAGTTCCAGATTTTCATGACCTTAAAAACTACAAGCTTAACAGTAAAACACTACCTCCCCTGTTACTGGATTAATTTATAATGGCCTCACAGGTAACGAAAGGTACCAAGACTGGATCACTTATCATATACACAAAGAAATCATAAACAATACTGGACTTAAGTCAAATTCTAAATGTCAAATACATCACTATATTTTTTCGTCGAATCCTATCTAGAAGTATGTTGAGTTCCCTCCCTGCAAAACTGATTTTGTACTGAAAAATTCACTTTTAAATTATATTTTGGCCATCTTGTTTAACAGGTGAAGCTTTTGATCAAAGTGATTTGCATTTTTTTTAAATCCAAATGAAATGAAACTATGAATGTTTATTAATGAATACCTGAAATGCAACAATAGCCAATCATATTTACTCATTACTCATTACGCTACTTACAAAGCCCATTACCGCTCCAGCTTGTCATGTTTCTTCACTTTTTTGGTAGATAATCATAACAGATGAAATGTATGTATTTCCTAATTGCATTAAGTAAACCCTATGGCAAGTTGGCAAGTTAGGCGTGTTTTCTCATTAATCAATTGTAACATTTTAACTAGGAATTGGGCATTTGTTTGCATTCACTGGTC